>JAJKFI010000012.1:19993808-20035339 GCA_029204185.1 Lerista edwardsae | reverse complement strand
GATTGATTGATTGATTGATTGATTGATTGATTGATTGATTGATTGATATTTCCTCTCCACAGTATTAAATAAGAATAAAAAAAAACATTCTCATAACAAAGAATTGAAGAGGGGGGAAGTGTATAGAAAGGAGTGGGACTAAGTTTCAATGAATGGGCATGAATTTAATCAGAATCATTTTCTGAGCTGTAATTATCAGTCTCTGCTTCTGCAGCTACTCTGTTGTGTCTGTCGTTATCACCGTTATTATGGACTTCTAAAAACTGAAGATTTGCCCAGATTGAAACAAGCTTCTCTACCCTTTCACATTTAAGTTTATTTCTTGATTTAGTGTGTTTCCAAACATAGACCAGATTCTTTCACATGCTACAGAGGATGGAGGACTCTGAAGAAAGTGAGAAGCAAGAGGAGTCAGAGGCTGTTAGAGATGTAAAATTTCCGGAAATTTTGAAGCTCGGGAAAAAAACCCAGTTTTTGCATTGGAGGGTTCTGTTTGTAACCTAGGACTTGCTTGTCCTCAGTACATAGAAATTAGAATAATCTGATACCATACATATTTTTTAGAAATTATTTGGAAAATATTTGAACACCTTGTCTTAATATTTTATTCATCATGTTAAAATAAAATATTCCCTAATCAATTTTTTTCTTTTTTTTTTCTTTTTCCGATTTTTTGGGGGAAAAAACCAAAAATGCTTCAGGAAAAAAACAGGTTTTTTCCTTAATTTTTCCAGTTTTTTTCCCAGGCTTTCACATATCTTGGGAAAGGTAAATACATTTGTCAAGAATAGTCACTTTGCAATTAACACCACATCATCAAGTGCTTTCCATACTGAAGTACCTTTAGGTACGGTAATTAACCTGATAATACGTATTTTGTAAATCACACTGTCTAACTGCTTCTATTGATTGCCTTTATTGAAATGTTTTTATGGAGACATTTCTGAGATGATAAAGAGCCTATCTTAGGAAAAGAGCAGTTATAGTTTGTATTTTGTTTTAATATTTTTATTGCACTGTTCTTTATTATTATTTTACATTCATTGCACTATATATTTCAGTCTTATTTTGCATTTTACTGTTTTCTGACAATATTATACACTGCCTTGAGCTCTCCAATTATTTGCGGGGGGGGGGGGGAGGTGGGATAGAAATCAAATAAATAAATTTTTCCACATTAAAGCATGGAGCACATCAATTGACCTAAGTTACTAACCCTAAATGGTACCTTAAGAAACACCTTTTTCACATGTACCTGCCTATTTTTTAAAAAAAAAAAATTCTCAGAGACATTTTTCCAAGTCCCACCACGATCATGCAAATACCATGTAAGGAAGGGTGTTCTTGCTTCAGTCAGTTCATGTCCCTCCCCAAGGTTCTCAACTGTGTCTAAACTATGACCCTGAACCACAGTACAGAATGAGACATTTCTGAGATGAGAAAGAATTTCAGAAAAAGAGCGGTTATCATTAAGAATTATTTTCCCTTTCTCAACAACTTCTTTATAGTACCACAGATGGGAGATTAAATAGCAGCACATTCCCCAGATGGTGACAGTGAGGAGTATTGGACAAACAGTGACTGTAAAACTGTTCTTCCTAATTTGGCATGAATAGGATCCAAAGAAATAGGTTTTTCAAATATGTGGGACATGTCCAGGTAAAGGCTTTCTGGTTTTCTGACAGTATATTTTGTATGCAAGCAATAGATGCTGCCACAGCTTTCAAGCAATGTGCTCAAAGTTACCCAGGGGAGTCTTTTGCTGCTAAATTAAAAATATCATCATATATTTTATTACATATTGGCATTCCTGAAGGCAACATTTCTATTTATAAGCACATTACAACTGAAGGAAGTGACTTTCAAATATGTATGATGATTCAGATCACAGCCTTTTGGGGTAAGCTTTAAGTGGTTCCTTCCTAATCATTTCCTCCATTTAAAAAAATTCTAGATTGAAAGGCTATACTCAAATGGCACCCACAATAAATCTATATATCAGAGTCAAAGCCAGGCAGCATTACAGAGTATTTTAGAGCGCTTGCTACTGTCATAGAGACATGAATAAGGTATTAACATGTTCTGGGAAATTCTGGTTTTGCTAATTAACCCCTCTCTGCCCTTAAAAAACAATCAGTTAAACAGAAACAAAGAACAAAGTTCAAAGAGCACAGATTGCACTTTCTGAAATCTCTCTAGCAACTGGCCTAAACATTATCATATGCAGTTTTCTCCCCAGGATCATGGATGTGAATGCTGTATGCGCATGAGAGCAGAGGCGGATCTACAGGGAGAGCAAAGCTCTAAGTGTTGCAAGAAGCCTTACCCTGTCATGTAAATCCCTCCTCTACCTTGCTGCTGTAGCCAGTAAGCAACGCCAAGATGTTGCTTTTCCATGTAATGTGAGGATTGGCTAAAACGGTGCAGGAGAGGAGTGATTTCCACTGCAAGGTAAGGCTTCTTGCAAAACTTAGAGCTTTGCCGTCCCTTAGATCTGCCTCTGCATGAGAGTTTGTATCATTATATGCCCACCAGAAATCTTGTGACTTTTTCAACAGGTATGTCTGTGCTTTAGCAGAGAATGCTTTAGCAGGAAAGGAGGGAGACATTTCCCTTGGCAAGGGGAACGGGGGATATATTTTTCTTAATTAAGTAAATAAATTAATGTAGGCTGTACAGGATTTTACCCTTGATGCTACACAAGCAGAATAAGGAGAAAATGCCAGGAATTCCCAATTCTCATTCCCAATTCTCATTTTCTGATCAGATTCGGCCCAATTCCCAGAATGGATTGGGGATATTGTAGCACATGAGGTTGGGTGCAAAACCTCTTGGGACAGATCCAGGGAGGCAAAGAAAAGAGCCCTTTTTCCTTCTCCATGCAGATGGCAAAAGAATCAGAAGAAGCGTAAAAAGCACTCTCCTGGCAACTACTCCAAACACAAGCACCACAGTTGCCACTATGCCACTCCCTCTTCTCAGTCATCCACTTGCACCCACTCAGAGTCCAGCTCTAAATCCCCAAGCTCAGCAGTTCCCAAACTGTAGGTCCATGGCCCACCAGTGTATCACGACCAAAACTGACAGGGCAGATTAGGCTATGTGCATCAAATAATCTGCTATTTGCAGGGAGCACTGCTGCCCAATTACCATTATAGACACAGGATTTGAGCAGCTAGTGAAGTGCAACTTTTTTTTCCAAGTAGGTCCCAATGCTAAAACATTTGAGAACCATTGCCCTAGCCCCACTGGCACAAAGCAGATAAAAACAAGGCTCCTTCAGATTCAGGGCTGTTCACTTGGCCAACTTTAGCCCCAAGAGAGTGGTGGGCCCTCACCTGACATGGGGGGGGGGGGCGGTCACCTCGCTCCTATTCCCCAGATAGATCAGATGTTTCCCTGGATTGACCCAGGGAGGAAGGGGAGCATTCTGAGGAAGAGCTGGGAAAACAGGATGTATGCAGACAGATTTTTCCCCCAGGTGTTTGACTAAAGCTTTGCATACACTACAGCTGGCCCTACAGAAGAAAATTAATAGAGAGAAAACAACTTGCCCTTTACTTCCCAAACTGCCAAGGTTGTCTTTCCTCAGACACCCATTAAACCAATGTCAGTGCCATTCCTTGATAGCTTTCAAAGAATTTTGAAGGCAGAATGGGAGGCACTGGCCAAGCCTAAGGAAACTAGCAAATGGTGCAATGTTATATTCCTTGTTGGATCAAATACTGGAGAAGCTGAAGGGACACACACTACAAGCTCCAGCAGCAGCACTCGCCTCCTCAGTCGTGAATCCTTCAGAGGGTGAAGGAAGGCCTAAAGACATTTGTGATTACCAGCATTTGGAGACAACAATAAGAAAAGTTTCCAGGCTTTAGCTGCCACTCTCAGGGCCTTAGCTCCTAATTCTGTATTTGCATACCTTTAAACAACGGAGCTGGTAGCAGCTGATCCTAAGAGTGTCAAGGACAGCCTTAAGAAAATATCTTTGGCAGCATCCATGCCTGCAGACTCATTAGATGCTGTTCCATTTAATTATAGAGCCATGGTCGGTCGCTAGTGTCATAGTCATAGATTTGGCAACACAAGTAGGAGGTCAATTGTGAGTCACAAACTCATTAAGCAGGCATCCTGTTTTCAGGTTCCAAGCTGTTTAGAGATGCGATAGGCTAGTCAAAACCAAGGATAAAAAGAAGGCACTTCCAGAAACGGAAACCTAGAACCCAGCAGTCCTTTCATTCCCTTCACCAGCCTTCAAGTCCAGGGATCAGGGTCAATTTAGGAACAAGTGATTCAAGCACAAATCATCCAGAAACACCAGAACAGATGGAGTAGCTCCCGCAACCTTAGCGTCTGAA
This sequence comes from Lerista edwardsae, assembly GCA_029204185.1. NCBI lineage: Eukaryota > Metazoa > Chordata > Lepidosauria > Squamata > Scincidae > Lerista > Lerista edwardsae. The sequence continues at coordinate 20,030,984 of JAJKFI010000012.1, read as the reverse complement.
TGAGCACCCCAAATATATCCAGGAGAATAGGTTTAAGATAGGAAAATGGGTGTTGGCCTGTGTAATTAGTTATGAATAAAGGCACCATTTGAATATTCTTCCCCAAAACAAAACTTTTGAGAAGCATATTCACAAGATTTCTATACATTACTATGCATGTCATTACAAATTGCCTGAAAACCCTATTTGTGAGTACCGAAACTAGTAGATAGTCTTTTCAAACCCAGGATAAGATTCAGTTAGCTCTTGTATATTCAGTTATCCAGGCCAAGCTTGCTTAACAGGCTATGCCTGCTTCACAGAGTGGAGATATCCAATAAAAAACAAGTACTGAAGGAAGCGGTAGTGCCAGTTCAATAACAGGCTTTTTAAAAATCACTGTCTGAGGTAAATCACTGTATAATCGTAACACCATAAAGTGGCCAGTAGTATTATATTTGAGGAAACATCTCACCACTTATTAGTGAATACTCTTTCACTGGAAACTCTTGCAGTCAGGGAGGCTCCAAGCAAGCCACTGAGTTCCCACATGCAAAGGAATTCCCTAGGATGGAACATCTGTTTGGTGAAGTGGTTAGCGTGTCAGACGAGATATAGGTTTACATTCCTCATTTAATTATGAAGCTCACTGGGAGCCCAATCTTAAGGGCCCTTCGCGTAGAGGCTAGTCCTCAGCGCTGGCGCTAGGTGTCGCAAATGTACCATAAAGTACGGTAAGACTGCCGGCTGGCAAAGTGGAGTGGGGTGGAGGAAGGTTGAACTTGGCGGGGGAAGGGGAGAATCAGGCCCAGGCAAGGGTGGCACTGGCAGAGGCCTCCACTGCTGGATCCTAAGCCCCATTTTGACCCAGGCTGCCTGACACAGGGCTTCTCAAGTCTGCGCCAGCCGGTGCAGACTTGAGTAGACTCATTGCTGAGACCAGGGCTTTACTTGAGGTAAGGGGACCACTGTCCCCTTCCTCTGAGAAGACTCTGGCGGCTACCGCAGTGCACATAGGATGTAGCGGTATTTCTCATGTAGAACAGAGAAAAAATTCCTATCTAAAGTCCTGGAGAGCTACAGCCAGACTCTGCTGACATCACTACCTAAACTGATGACAGATTCAGTATAAAGCAGCTATAAAATTTACCTCCTACTTTTTACTTGGACAACACAGACTTTTTCATTGCCTAACATATTAAACTACATTCTTCTGATAACGAACAGGTAACTAATGGTTGCTTTCCATGCAACGGGAAATCCTGATTAACACCTTGGCAACAACCTTCCAATTTTGGCAACACGGTGCCACTGTACTCAATGTGTTTCCACAGGAATGTACAAATGCTCTTTTCTTGAGTATTCTGAAAACCATAAGTACTCAAAGGATTAATACAACAGGCACTTTTCTGTATGCAGCTTACACCAGAGGTTTACTTTCCCTCACTTTTTTGGTTAAATGATAAATCAGAATGGTTTAATCATTCACTTTAAAAGTTCAGTTTACATTACGAAACTGTTGATTTTCATATGACAAAGCCTGGATATAAAAAACTAATTGTGCTAATATTAATGAAGACACAGCAGATATGTGAAATAACTGGACATCCTAAACATAACTTATACTTTGCTACTGAATTATTTCTAGCCCCATCTTCACTGTACAAACTGGAAAAATGAAATAAGTTATAATTTAATAATGTATTTGTTGCTGTGATCACAACTGCATTCTTAAATTAAGGAACTGAAGCTCTTTTCTATTTCTTTGAGAAAGTTCATCATCTCAAATTTGCTTCATAATGCTAATAGCTGGGAAGGGCCTGCAGGATGACTCAGCCTGCAGGCGGCACGCAGGAGAATTCTCTTGCTTGCCAATTCTCACCTACAATATATCTACAATTTCTCCAGCTCCAAGTCTGGAAACAAGTTGGAGTGGGGCAAAGTCTAAAAGAGAGGGATCTCATGAGAGAATTTGCAGTCAGGAGAGCAGTTACTCTCCCACCACCACCAATTCTCCGCCGCAAAATCCCCAACCCCGCACTACCATGAACTAGCCCAAAGTAACACTGAAGTTCTATGAACAAACCAAGATTATTCTATGTGAAAAAATGTCACAAGTATCTGGGACAAAGACAGAGGAATCACTGGCTATTGTTGCTGAGATAAGCAACAGACCACTTTTCCAGAAGAATGAACAAGGCATCGCTGAGCATTCCTTGCCTATGATGCTTTGGAGCTCCTGATTCAAAGGAAAACTATGGAAGCATGAGTACTTAAAAGTACAGTACAGGCTCTTTAGGAAGGCCATCTCTAACTCTGGACTGGGATTTGTGATCATGCAAGTTGCTGAGTAGGATCACACTACCTCTTCTAAACAAAGGACAAGCCTACATACCTTTTGAGCATAGTTTTACCACTCTAACTACACATTATGAATAGAAAAAGGTGGTTCAAATGTACTAGCAACAGTAATTAATCCACACTAAATAAAACCTCTCCAGGTTCAGGCTTCCCAAGGGTCTCAACAGTAGCCCAAAGCCCAGTACAGAAACATCTGTTCTCAAACACCACATATGATTTTTAGAACCAGAGGAATAATTAAAGTCAGCAAAAACTAGCTGAACTTCTAAAAAGAGTGAAAGGAGTCAAAACAGCTTTTGCATTATGGGCCTGAACACCACAGTGGAATATATTTGTCCCAAAAGGGAATGCCCAAAGTGACTGCCAACTATGAGACCACAGAAGCAATTAAAACAATTTCCGAACAACAACAAATCAGCTAAATTAAACATATAGCAGCAAGATAACATATATGAGGAGGTACCACAGAACAAATTCCTGGCAGCTGAAAAATTTGCTGAGACAAAAGTGCTTTTAGTTGTCATCAGAACACCAGCACAGATAGTCCAACCCAGAGGTTTCCAACCTTTACACAAAGGTTAGGGAACCACTAAGAGTGCAATCCTAACCCTGGAGTTAGGCCAGCACAGCCTTCAGGTTCAGTGCAGGTGATACAATGATGGAGTACCATGATCTTGGTATTTGGCTCTGCCCAAAACTCTAGCAATGGTATTCTACACTAATAGAAAAATCAGTATAGAAGAATATGCTCAGTTTGCATAATTATCTCTGAGTGATTATCCATCAAATTATCTCTCAGGATTATCCATCAAAGATTTTAGAGTCTAGAAATGCACTGCTATAAGGTGAAAACACATATGCTGGCACAGGCTCATCTCTTCAACCTTAGGGCACTGCTAAGTACATATAAAGCAACTAGGGCAGCAGTTCCCAAAGTCCAACTTGGATGTTGGAAATGCTGTAAATTGCTGCAGGGGCGGGGATTGGGGCTGGGGAGGGTGTCCTGATGGTGCTGCAGCGATCTCGGTGCCATGGGCACCCAGGGCGTTGGGGGGGGGGGCGTCAGAAGGGTTGGGGAGGCTCGCAGCCCGGTCCGCAGGTCTCCCTGAACCAAAGAGAAGCCCCATTTTGTGCTCAAAAGCACAGTTCCGGATTTTGCGAGAAACCCGATGCTTTTGAGAGCAAAAATCTGGTACGTTTGAGTGTGCTTTTGAGTGCAAAAGGGGGCTTCTCTTTGGCTCAGGGATCTCATCTCTTCTGACGACTCAAAACTCACAAGATATCAAAAACAATGTGAACTTTACAGCCACATGAAAGGTTCTGATTTAGAGGTGAAAAATAGGAAAGAGGTATTCGGATATTCTGTAGCAACAAACTCACGGTAAGGAAACCCACATGGGTTTTGCATCCAAACATGCAGTTATTCCATTGGAAATACTCATTTCCACTTGGGTTTTTACACATTTGGTCTGGGCCTTAGACTGAGAGTGCAATCGTAAACTGGAATTAGGCTGGCATAAAATAAGCCAGCAAAGTTTGGCCAGCACAAGGGCTACCATAAAGCATGTTGGGACTACTCTTGGAGTCAGGGAGGATGTCTCACATTTGTGTGCTGGCCTCTCTGACTCCGAGAGTAGTCTAAACATACTTTACGGTATCCCTTGTGCTGGCCAAATTTTGCTGGCTTATCTTATGCCGGCCTAACTCAGTTTAGGATTGCGCCCACAGGCAACTTTGAACTGGATCTCAGATTACCACTGCGGAAGAAGAGTGGTCCTCACAGAAGGTGCCTTTGTGCAAATAGGTCGTTGCATGGGTCAAACTCTCCTTGCAGCATCTGTAAGTACAACAGTAATTTGGATTGCACAAAGTCCTCATTTTCCAATTTGAATAGGTTATTCACTTTTAATTTTTTTTCTATACTGTACTATACTGTATAAATTCTGACATCATCACTCTCATTTGATGTGCCTTGCTAAAGTACATCTGGTAGCAAATGATCCCCACCAATTCCCTCAGGGTCTCTCTGGAGGATTCTTCATTTAAGATGAAAGCTAGTGTCAAAATGGTACAAAAGCTTTTAAAATACAATAATTAATAAATAGCTTAAAATTGCATGGCTAACTATGAAACACTCACCAAGAAGACCTAAGCTGTAATTAAGCTTAATATGAAGCATGTCTCTACACTGCTGCTATTTAAATACAACATAATACAAGATCAAAGGAAAGCAGGTCAAAGAGAAACATCAATACAGTTTGGCTTGGTTTCTATTTTTCTCTTTCTATAGTTTAAGGGTAAAGAAATCAGGCTGGCAGCTCATCCTCAAAGCGCAAAACTAAAGTCTGCTTTTAATATCTCACTGACTTTCAAAACAGAACACCTTGTCAGTACATGTATTAGAGTTTGACACATCACCGAGTTTTCACAGGCTACAGTGCAATCTTTGTCTTCGGCTGTAATATTTATACAAACGTTTTAAAAACAAAAATGCCATTTCCACAGGAGTTTCATCAATACAATTGAATAATAAGGGACTGGGATCTTTTCCTGGGATCCAACAGCCAGATCCTGGCTCCTCCCTCCTCCCTGGGCTACCCTCCTTATGGGGCCACCCTTCTTCTGCCCTGTTCCAGTCTCCCTCTGCCCTTCCCACCTTCCCCTTGCTCCAAAAAGCCCTCAAGCTGGTCAAAGCCAGCTGGCACGGGCAGCTTACCTCCACCACTGCTCAACTGGGCCAAAACTGCTTCCTGCATCACTCCAACGCCCCTCGTGCCGACATAGACTTAACTTCCAGCACATTTGTGACAGCGCTGGGCCAACACAAGCAGCTTGCATCAGCCCAGCAACATGTTTGGATGGCACCCTCACTATGTTAAAATAATGTGGTACAATTATCTTACTGCCAGTTTTACATCTATTTAAACCAGTAGCCTGATCTTTGAAAACAAATTGGATGGATCTTGAATCCCTTGCTGGCTGCATTATTACAACATTTTATTACCAGAAAATGTTTTCAAAATTTAAAACTTTAATCTCCCAGATTATAAAACACAATTCACAAAAATTAGCTTGCAATGGAATCTAGAGATGGAAAACTTTCTGAACAGTAATGCTGAGGCTCAAATCTAATCAGTCCAAAGCAAACAGTTTTGAAAGTGCTTACAACTTGTAATACAATTACTGCATTACAAAGCAAATATACATTGTCATGCAAGACTGAAAAGCAACTTCAAACACCAATAGATAGAGAGCACCCTTTTTGGAATACTTTTTTTGTACCTTCCATTTTTTTTAATCAACTATGTTAATGCAGTATTTAGGCTAGGAAGAATGTGTTCTTATTAAAAACTGAAATTATTTTTTGCAATTCCAGCGCCAGTACGTTGGCGGCAAGAATGGGCCATGGGTAGGGAAGGGCAGAGGAGAATTGGAGTAGGGACTGGGGCAAAAGTGTGTTGGGCTGGCACAGCTCTAAGTAGGTGCACTGGGGACCATGGTGTAACAAAGTGAGTAAGTAAAACATTATGTATTTATCTTTCTGCCATGGCATGGTCTCTTGCTATCCCATAGTATACAGGAGACCATGCCAGCACCACTGCATGCTATGGGCATGAAAGGATAGGCTTAGGCTCTTCACCTATTCTCTGCTAACTTCCTTTTTTTCCTTTCTGCACCTAATACTGTTCTCTCTGTTAACTACCTGAACCACCCCTTCAAATGAATTGCCCTTCAAATATTACCTCATCATCTGAGCCTAACAGAGTTCTCTTTCCTTCTCTCTGCACCATCACAAGTCTCTCTCTCTATCCCCATCTGTTAAAATCTCCTTTTCAATCTGTACTTCATAGTTTTCTTCCTATTTCTGTGTACCATTCACAATTTCACTGCACTTAAAATCTCCATTATATTTTTCTTTTTGTTTACCTCCCACAGCTGTCTCCACAATTTACCCCATTTTCTTTCTTAAGGCTTTTTTTTTGCTTTGTTTCTGACTATATTACCCTGTCTCCTGCGTTCTGATCTTTATCACTCTTTCTTGAGCTCAGCAGCAACAGCACAGAAGGCTCTCACTCTTCCAGCAATTCACACATCAGGAGACTCGGAAATAGATGAAACGTGAGGGTGTGGCAGACAGTAGGGCCAGTCCTATAAATAGCCATGTTGCTGGTCTGGCCCTTGTTCTCCAGGCGAGCACAAATCCAGGGATTGACAGGAGGAAGAGGAGGTGTGCCTGAGATGGTGGTGGCTGGCATGCCACCAAGCAAGGGATGACAGGATCTGATGACTACCTCAGGTGCAGAGAGGTCTTGGGCTGACCCTACGTACTCCTAAGTGTGCAAAGAACTGCAGCCGTAGAGAAGGTGATGCTTTGTTCAGCAGAACATTAACACCCTGATCCAACTCTAGTCAATGACGTGTATCTAATTGCATCAGAATATGGATAGGCCCTCCAGTCAAAAGTAAAGTACTGTGGAATATTGGACAGACATATGTATTTAGGTGCACATTCAGGTGTCCAATTCTGTTACACCCTGAAGATATGCAATGGAAATCTATGCATGATTATCTAAAGTGGGCTGATGGTATAAAAGTTACCAATTCAGCACCTCAGTGATTCACTTGTCACTTCCTACTTTTTCATACTGATATAGCTTGATTATATGTTCTCCAAAATAATTTTTTAAAGGAAAAGATAAATAGCAGCAGCTATTCCTGCAGCAGGAACAAAAATGATACATTATAGTAGTGTTATTCAAACTGTGGGTCGGGACCCATTTGGTGGGTCGCAACCTGATGTTAGGTGGGTTGTAGAAAGGTGGGAGCAGCCACCTTGGAAACTGCAGACCTTACTCTTGTTATATTCCTTTTGTGAGTGTTAAGAGGTTGAATTTTCAAGTGAGTGTTTTTTTTTTTAATTTTGTTTTTAGTTCAGAGCTATTACATTATATTTTGTCCTAATCTTACTTCCTGTCAGGGATGTTTCATGCAGTCCAAGAATGCCAATTTACATTTCAGGTGTGTCATTTTATTATGTTACAATGACAGCATTTCCTGCTTGATGATATCACTTCCTGCCACAACATCACTTCCAGGTTAATGACATCACTTCCAGTGGGTCCCAACTCAAGTGCCATTCTAAAAAGTGGGTCCCGGTACAAAAAGTTTGAATACCATTACATTACAGATTTGGATACATCATCCTTAATACTAAATAATTATATTTTCAAACATTAACCTAACCGGCCTTTTATATAATTCATTATATAAAATATCAAAATTTATATAATCAATTTCCACAGAAACTAATCCTGTTTCAAAAACTTTCAATTGAATATGGCACAATCCTAACCAACTTTCCAGCATTGGGTTAAGGACAATGCAGCTCCAAGGTAAGGGAACGAACATTCCATTATCTTGAGGAGGCTTCTGTGACTGCCTCCCCACTCCACTGCAGAATGCAACACATGCCCCATTGGCATATCTATGTCAGTGCTGGAAAGTTGGTTAAGATTGCACCCTAAGTATTCTTGAAAGTTTTACACTGTTTGGCATTCTTTAACACTATTGCTTCAGAAGAGGGCTTTGTAATCTTTTTAAAATTACAGACCCCCAAAAGACTGCCAAAGATTGCCCCATACCTACAGTTACCAGATACAAACAGGGTCAGAGTTTAACCATTAAACTTTAACCATTAAACTTTAACCATTGTATAGAAGAGGGAATTTTGGCAAGTGCAGCTTTTTAAACCCTTTCATGTTAACCTGCATCTGCCAAAATTCCCTCTTCTTTGTAATAGTTATAGGCACTCTACCCTTGTTTCTAACTGGTAACCCTACCCATACCCCCTTCGCTGAAATCATCATCACTAGTCCTATTAGATACCTGTATGATTTCAAAAGATGTCAATATCTTGGTTTTACTTTAGATATGGATAGCTAGGAACAGAACACCTCAATCCTACTGATAATGGTAAGAGTTAATAATCTAATCTAACAACTGATTTTAAATTGTTCAGACATCAACAATGCAATCCTAACCAGGCACAGTTAGGCCAACAAATTTGGCTGGCACCAGGGCTACCATAAAGCACATTTGGACCACTCTCTGAGTCAGGGAGGATGGCGCATGTCTGTGTGCTGGCCTCTGATTCCGAGAGTGGTCTAAACATACTTTACCGTGCCCCTTGTGCCAGCCAAACTTTGCTGGCCTAACTGTGCCAGCCTAACTCCAGGTTAGGATTGCGCCCCGAGTCTCATACTCCAATCATTTGGTTCCCATACCACCAAGGGGTATGGATACCCCCACCCCCAGTTAAGAATCTCTGCTTTAGAAGGTTGGTGAAGCATTTCTAATGAAGGAATTCAAGTTACACTCCTAAGCCATTCATTTCATAATACATGAAATAAGTTGTAAAATGAACTATGCTTATTTCACAGTAAATGCATTTTTGATTAGGATGTAAATCATACATGGAAATATTCATGATATCATGTCTTCCCTTCCTCTTTCATAATTTGAAAAGTTTGTGTTAAAAAACTCATACAAAACAAGATTATTAAAAGAAGATTAACTGTAACAATTGTTTATAGTGCTTTCATGAATGTGCAAAACATGTATCCTGAATATATATTAAAATTTACAAATATGTTCAAAAATTCTGAGTACTGTACACATAGTGAATTTTCAATTTGAATTTTCAACTTTAAAAAAGGCTTATATATTCCATCTTAAAAGGAGCTATTTCTTTAATTATAAATAGTGCATTTTAAATCTTGTCATCTCTCCCCCCAATATGCACTAGTCTTCTATGTTTAATGGAGGTTGTTTCCACCCACCACTCATTTTTAGTGGGATTTAATTAAATGTTGTGCCTAAAGATAAAAGCAAAGGTGAACAGTCTAAAGTAAGTGTCTTGAAGTCTGAAGCTACTGGCCTATGAACATTGCTGAGTGACAACTTTTAGCGAAAGAAAGAAAACAGCTTCCTAGAGGGAATGTAAGAAAACAGCAGCAGCTCAAACCAGTTCTTCCTTGCCATGAGACTCATTATTGAGACATCTAAAAGGAAGAAAGTGATTACTCAGAATGCCAGATCAGAGATTAAAAAAAACACAAAACCAGCAAAGATCCTGGCATGGGCAAAAGGAGTTTTGGAATGTGAGAAAAACTGTCCTACATAAAAGAAAAGATGACAGTCACCGTAACTGTAGATACTAAAAATACTGTGACCCACAGTCAGCACTCTGGTGTCTTTTTACCTGTGCAGAGGAGAAGGTGGCTGCTGGTGATGGTGCAGGTGGAGTATCTCGCAGATGGCTGTCATCCTCCTCAGGAGAATCATCGAGGAGAACTTTGCCGCTCTTGTTGAGTTTCCACATTATTAGAGGGTAGCACAGTGAAAGAGGGAGGGAGAGGAAGCGGGAGGAGGAGAAGTGGCCTGGTGTGTCCCGTCCGTGTCTTATTTCCTGAGAGAAGTGAGGGAAAGGAGGAGGGTAAGATGGGGATGACTCTGCTATTCAGATAACAACCTTTTGGAGAAAGAGCCTGGCCAAAGGGAGGACACTGCCTCGCTAGGCTGTCTGAGAGCCTGAAAGCACTGGATCGCAGGGGTACGAGAAGGCACAACAAAAATGGGGCAGCAGGGTGCAGGGGGGCGAGTGACAGAAGGACATCCCTCGCGCTCACAGCCACCTTGACCACTGGGAACCAGGATCACCCCTGGCGCTGAATACATAAGGAGACGCGGCGCGGGTGTGTGAAATTACTCCAGAAATTTCGCAATAGCGAAACTCGCACGAAGTCTGGGCTGTGGTGGTTCGGCCGGGCAAGGGGGAGAGGGGGCGATGCACTCTGTACGCGCTCAGAGGCACTGGCGAGGCCGAGCTGGGGGACGGGCGTCCAAGAAGACCATGCTTCAAAACTCGGACGGGGGCCAGCGGGGGGGGGGGCGCCCAGGGGTGGCTGGGGAGAGGCCGTCATCCTGCCACTCGCCCTCCGCTCGCCACGCCCCCTCCGCCTGCAGCAGAAGAAGGCTCCGCTGACTAGCCCGGCGGTGCCGTTCGGAGGGCGAAGGCGAGCTCCATGCCGCCGCCGCAGAGGCTGCTCGGAGGGTGGGAGACGGGGAGGAAGGGGACGGACGCGGTGCGTGCCCAGACTCGGCCTGTGTGCCCGTCTCGCCGCCGCCACCCCCTCACCTGCGACCTTCCCTCGCCGCCGCCGCCAGAGCCACCACCGCAGCGATGAGCCTCCGTGCGGCCGCTGCCATGTTTGCTGCTGGCTGACTGACTGACTGACTGGGCGGAGGGAGGGGAGAGAGAGGCGGAGGGGGGAGAAGAGTGAGAGCGGGCTTGCCTCGTTGCCAGGGCAATCCGCGCAGCGCGCAGTCCCGGCTGCTGGGGCCTGGCGGAGGGAGGGAGAGAGGGAGCGAGCGCGCGAGGCTCTCCTCTGCCAGCCCCCGCCTCGTGCTCCACATCACAAGGACTCCCCCCCCCCCGCGGACCACGTTGACCCCTCACTGCACACGCACACAGGCTGCACGGAAGCGTTCGCCCTTCCACCGCTCAGCCGGCAGCCCTGCAAGAGTCGCGCGCTCCCACTGTGCAACTTTGCCTCCCGCAGCAGATACAGCTTTGCACCGACCGAGAGGAGGATGCTGCTCGTCCTCCTGCTGCGAGGTGAATCCCGCTCCCAGGTACTTCAGCCTGTCAGGACTGCCTGAGGGGGTCATGTTCGGTTCGGCGTGAGCTGCAAAAGCACCGAGAACTCGGCAGGAACTTTCGCAGGCAGGCGCCGCTTACTTCATTCAGCAGGCACCGGAGCAAAGGCGCTGGAGAGGCGCCCATCTGTCAGGCGTCCTCGGGGAGGCTGGGGAAGCTCATCGCTCGTTTGCCATCCCGTTATTCAGTTTACAATAGTTATAAACTGTGTGTGTATTATCAGCCAACTGAATGTTTTATTTCAAGTACCGATAGATGATCCCTTATCCGAATATCCAAAATCCAGACAGTGTTGTCAAAGACTGATTGTTTTAACTTTCTGAACGCTAGAAGATCTTGTGTTCATTCCCACATACGGGCTGTAAGTTCTATTCTTTGCTCTGTGGTTTGTGCCATTGTTGAAAAAATGTCCAAGAAGCAGGCCCAGTAGACACCCAAATGGGTAACAGTGAAAAGAGCAAGAGGAAGCATTTCTCGTAATTTTTATGCAATTATTCCTATTATTCAGAAATCCAGACAAATCCAAAATCCAGACCAGAGATGTAACAAGGGTGGTGCCTGAAGGGCAGCAACCCCAGGGCGCTACACCAAGGGGGGCGCAATTTTTCCTGCGGACTCACTTTAAAAATGTTAAAAAGTAAAGAAAAAAGCCCTAGATAGCTTCCCCTACTGTTGCACAGCAAAACCATTGAATTTGGAGAGCTCTCCAGGCAGTTTTCTGAGGTCCCTGCAGCCTCTTCTGGGTTGCATGAAGGCCCCTCCCTTTGCCCAGGGGCGCCACATATACGTCCTTGCCCCAGGCGCTTTTTTGTCTAGTTACGCCTCTGATCTAGACACCTTCCCATCTCAAGAAGTCCAGATAAGGGATACCCAACCCTGTACTGTATTGATTAATCTGATAAAATGGGCTTTAGTCCTCAAGAGGTGCCCAAAACTATAGCAGTGTTTCTCAACTGTAGTGGTACGTTTGTTTGATGGTTTGAAGAATTTATATCCCGCTTTTCCCATGCAAATGCCCAAGGTGGCTTTACAGAGCATCATAATAAGACTACAGTGTAACACACACACACACACACACACACACACACAAAGCATTAAATTTTAATGTTAATTTTAACATTAAGCACCCACACCCAAAACATTTGAAGCAGGGCAAAGCCCCACACATCTCCTGAAGTGGTGTCCAGTGGTACATGTAGGACCACCTGGCAGTGGGACCAGCAGCGCAACATAACAAGCATTGGTAGGAGGCTTGGCTAAGTAGGCAGCGCTCCAGTGCTTTTTGCCCGCTCCTGAAAGTCCCCCCATCCACCCTGAGCCTCTTACTGGTGTTTGTTGCATCACGTCCGGCCTTCCAGTCTGGAAGTAACAGGTGATGACATCGTTGCCAGTTTCTTCTGGTGGTAGTTCCAACTTCTGGCAGTGGACCTTGCGAAGTGGTACAGGAGGCAACAAACGTTGAGAAATGCTGCTTGACAGTTTTTGCTGCAGCTACCCCTCTTGGGGAAGGATGGGGTAACATGGACGGAAGGTATATTTCATTGAAATGTCCTATGTTTACAAATACAGTAAAGAACTTTGGCTGGATTTTAGCATGCTTAACTATGTAATAGATTGTGGCCTATCACAGTATATTTAATTTCCTGGTTAATTTTCCATTGATATCAATCTCAAAGGGATGGGAAGTTAATGACATTTTCTGTTATTAAATTCGTATCAAGTTTAGCATGACAATCTCTGGAAGCACATTTGTTCTTACAATTTTTGGCCAGCACTTTTACTCCTCTTTCAGGCTTCAGGGTCTGCTCTAGGAGAGGCAGGACCAATGAGGGGCGTTCACGTGGAGCCCCGTCCCCACAGGGCCCCCATTCACCAAGAAAAGTGCTTGTGTTGCAGCACCTGGAAATAGTAAGTGGTGAAATGATGATGTCACCACCAACCAGGGGCGTAGCGTGACTTGCCCGCGCCGGAGGCAAGACACACGTTGTACCCCCACGGTGTGATGTCATGACGCTTCGCATCATGATGTCACCAACTGAGGCAGGGCTTCCCAGCAGCGTTGAGGCCAGTAGAGCCTCGCTTGCAAGAACACCCCCAGCAAATGCAGGCGTTCTTCTTGCAAGCAGGACTTCAGCGCGCCTTGCCCCCCCCCCCCCCCCCCCGCAAATAGTAGCCGGGGGGGGGGGGCCGCCCCACCCCCACGGTGTGCTGTCATAAGGGAACGCCTGCTTTTTTCTTGCAAGTGGGACTTCAGCGCGCCTTGCCAGGGGAGGCATGCTGAGACCTGGAGAGTCCCGCCTCAATTCTTAGAGGCGCAAATGTTTGCGCCCCTAAGAATTTCACGCCTGGGGCGATGGCCCCCAAGGCCCCCCACATGCTACGCCACTGCTGCCAACTGCTTCCAGGAGGCCCTTTTTGGGCAGTTTGGAGGCAGGGGCAAATGGAAGGGCCCAAGGCAAAACTGCTCTGCTCGCTCCACTCACTTATAGTTCATAGAGATCCTGGCTGCAGCAGCAGGTGATATGCTCTCTGCACTGGTGTGGGGCCCCCAAAGTGCAGGGGGTGTCATTCAATGTGACAACATTGGTTAAATTGGCTTAAGGCCAACCTTGTCAGGCTTAATACTCAAATTATTGTGAACCAGAAAGGGAAAGACAACCCGTAAACATTTCCAATGCATTCAATCAATTTTGAAATTAAATTTGTTACGTTTTGATTTATTTTCATTTTTTCTTTAATCGTATGCTTTGAAATAAATGTTCAGTCCAGCATACTCGTCACATTACTATCTCTAATTTCTTCATCTTATGTTTAACATTAGGCCTGTACAGGCACTTAAAACCAGTGGTGTTTCTACAGGGACGGCAAAGCTCTAAGTTTTGCAAGAAGCCTTACCTTGGAGTGGAAATCACTCCTCTCCTGCACCGTTTTAGCCAATCCTCACAGGGAACAGCAACATCTTGGCGTTGCTTACTGGCTACCGCAGCAAGGGAGAGGAGGGATTTACATGACAGGGTAAGGCTTCTTGCAAAACCTAGAGCTTTGCCATCCCTGTAGAAACGCCTCTGCTTAAAACATTCCTATCCCTCAGAGGGGTAAACTTGCTTAAGTGGGTAGTCAAATGATAGTTTTATATCTGGTTACAATGACATGTAAACTACAAATTCTTTTTCTTCTGCGTATGTAAGCATTTTGCCATGGGAAAGACATTTTGTTCTGTTCTTCTAAGGCAATGGAACAATATGGACAGCCAGACAGTTTCTTCAGGATGAATATAAGTGCTATAGGCCGAGGAGATTCATGAGAACTCTGCATGTGTGTTAGGCTTACAGCACAATCCTATGCATGTCTACTCAGAAGCCCTCAGTTTAGTTTATCTATATATAAAAGTGTGTGTGTGTGTGTGTGTGTGTGTGTGTGTGTGTTCCAGCATAACTCTGGAATGCCTGGAACCATTTACACCAAATGTGGTACACATATGCCTTACAATCTGGAAAGAAATACTGTTATGTGGGGGTAAGACACCCCTAGCGCCCCTAGGGGTGGGGGTGGGAAGGGGGTGATGTGAAAATAATATACGGCCAATACTAGTGTTGAGTTCATAGTTTTTTGGGTTGCTGAGATGAATGGTGACACTCCCGATGCTGTTTAAGTCCAAGTTCAGCCCCCATCAGCATTGGGGGGGGGGGTGAGAAGGGGTGCAAGAACATAAGAAGAGCCCCGCTGGATCAGGCCAAAGGCCCATCTAGTCCAGCTTGCTGTATCGGCCCACCAGGTGCCCCAGGGAGGTGCAAGATACAGTGCTTAAAAATAGAATATCCACAGCACGCTGATGGTCACGTAGAGGGCACCATTTTATTTCAGATTTCACAACTCATCCCACTTCTAGAAATACTGTGGGGGTAAGACACCCCTAGCACCCCTAGGGGTGGGGGTGGGAAGGGGGTGACATGTAAAAATAATCAAAAACGGCCGATATTAGTGTCGAATCCATAGTTTTCGGGGTCGCTGAGATGAACAGTGTCACTCCTGATGCCGTGTACATCTAAGTTCAGCCTCCATTGGCATGGGGGGTGAGAAGGGGTGAACAATAAAATGTCCAAAATGACCGACCTTAGTTAACTCCATAGTTTTCGGGGTCGCTAAGCTGGAATGCCTGGAGCAATTTACACCAAACTTGGTACACATATGACTTACACTCTGGAACGAAATACTGTGGGGGTGAGACATCCCTAGCACCCCTAGGGGTGGGAAGGGGGTGACATGTAAAAATAATTGAAAACGGCCGATATTACTATCAAACCCATAGTTTTTGGGATCGCTGAGATGAATAGTGACACTCCCGATGCCGTTTAAGTCCAAGTTCAGCCCCCATCAGCATGGGGAGTGAGAAGGGGTGAAAAGTAAAATGTCCAAAATGACAGACATTACTGTCAAATCCATAGTTTTTGGGGTCGCTAAGCTGATTGGTGACATTCCCGATGACATTTAAGCCCAAGTTTAGTTAAATCAAACGAACAGAACTCTGTAGAACCTTCTGGAAATTTTTAGAAATCATTATGCCCCGGTCTTATTTATTTAATTAATTTTTATCCCACCTTTCTGCCCCGTGGGCACCCAAGGCGGCTTACAACATTAAAAATCAACACAGTAAAATCACAATGTTTAACAATTAACACAACATTAAAAACAATATTAAAACAGTTAAAATTTAAAACAGCAAGCCCCGTGGATCCCACAATTTAATAAAATGTAAAATGTAAAAATGAGAATGTAAAATGCCAGCCAGCCTGTCAACAATTGAAGGCTTGTTTAAATAAAAAAGTCTTCAGCCCTCGCTGAAATATTGCCAAAGAGGGAGCAGTTCTTAATTCTAAGCAGAGGGTATTCCAAAGTCGGGGGGCCACCACCGAGAAGGCCCTGTCCCTGGCCACCATCCCCCTCACCTCTCCTGGTGGCGGCACAGACAGAAGGGCCCCCCAGATGACCTAAGAGTATGGGTAGGATTATATGGAAGGAGGTGGTCCCTCAAATACCCCAGGCCCGAGCCATAAAGGGTTGATGTCATAAAGTCATAAAGGACTCATGATGTTCGAGAAAATTCCAGCACCCACTCGAATCTTAGATGGTCGTATTTAAGGGAAGCTAACTTGGCAAGTCTTCCGGTTTATCATCGTTCAGTGAATGTGACAGTTTATGAAATCTTATTGCATTAAGATGTAGCCTTATTGTGTAACTATTTCCATGCAGGCCAAGCCGTGGGCAAACAGCTAGTATCTTTATATAACTGCTGGCATGATCCAAACATCCTCCCTCAGCCAGCACAAGTCCCTTGTGCCAGCCCATTCTGTTAGCAAATGCACTATAGAGTGCGTTTGAGCCATTTTGGAGGGAGTTAGGCCAGAGCATAGGCATGTGCTGGATTCTATGTTCCACCTCTTGGACCCAGAGGCCCAAAGTTAAGGCCAGCCTTCCAAGGCCAGCGCATGGACTCTGGGTGGGCTGCAGGAGGTGGAAAGGGGCAGGGGGAGGGCGGAGAGCAGGTGGGCCCATGGCCAGACCGGCTTACGGACGGGGAAGAGCCAGGAGCTGGCCTTTGGGCCAGATCCTAATCTCCATTCCTGGGCAGCCCCTATTTGCTCACTTGGATTTGCGCTGCCGATTTCAGCGGCACAGCTCTCAGTAGCTCCATCGGGTCCGCTGCACATTACCTGGGAAAAGGGGAATATTTTCCTCTTTCCCCGGGTAGCCTGGCACCTCCGAGCTCTAGGCTGGATATGGGGCACTATGTAGTTGGGAAAGTCCTTTTATTGTTCTGTTTCATATGGGTCAAATATTTACATATACAAAGCATCACCCGCAAATACAGTAGTCACTGTAGGGATATTTAGCCACACAGTCAGTACAGCCAGGACAGTGAAGTGGTAAGTGGTGGTTTTGGAATCCATACTTGGCCATGAAGCTCACTAAGTGAATTTGGATGATCCGCCATCTTCCAGCCTATCAACCCATCAACCCATCTCAGAGGGTTGTTGTGAGGATGGGTTGTTGTAGGGAAAGAACTAAAGTTTTGGTTCCCTGAACTATTGGAAGAAGGCTGATAAATTGATAGTAACTATTAATAATAGTAATTGAAACATTATTTCAGGCCAGGACTAATATGCAGGCCTGAATCCTGTGGAAGCAATCACTATGTGGGAGGTTTGCACTGTTCTCCCATTGTGAATAATGGTCACATTATGTTATATGGGTTTTCCTGATCATGGCATAAAGAAGAAAGAGGTTTCACTGAGGGTGCCATAGGTGCCGACTTTGTGCCCAGGGGGCAGAGGGCACCCACAATAATTTCTTGTTTGGGTTCAGCCTCCCAATATCCACCCCCCCCCACAGAGCAGAGACCCCCATGCCCGCTCAACTCAGCCAGGTCGCACTGGTAACCTACCCAAATTCCGTTTGGCCTCTCCAGTTTGTTGCAGTGCTGGAAGGCATGCGTTCCAACACTCCTTGGCGAGCAAGAGATGGCAGGAGAACATAGGGTGAGGGAGAGATGGTGGGAGCAGCAGGGCAAGCGAGAGATGGTGGGAGTGACAGGCAGAAGGAGAGATGGCAGGAGCAACAGAGGGCGAGCGAGAGGTGGCGGGAGTGACAGAGGGCGAGCAAAAAATGGCGGGAGTGACGGTGAGCAAGAGATGGTGGGAGTGACAGAGGGAGAGATGGCGGGAGTGACAGGGCAAGCGAGAGAAGGCAGGAGCGATGGAAGACGAGCAAGAGATTTGAAAGTGCCATTTTACTGCTGTGTGGGCATGGCTACATCAGGGTGTGTGGCTACATCAGCGTGGCTGCATCAGGGGGCGTGGCTACATCAGGGGGTGTGGCTATGGGCACCCCCAATGTTGAACTCAGGTCGGTTCCCCTGGAGGACACAATCCTAATCTGAAGTTAGGCCGGCACAGTTAGGTCAGCAAAGTTTGGCTGGCACAAGGGCCACCGTAAACTATGTTTAGACCACTCTTGGAGTCAGAGGCCAGCACACAGATGTGTACCATCCTCCCTGACTCTGACAGCGCAATCCTAAACTGGAGTTAGGCCGGCATAAACTAAGCCAGCAAAGTTTGGCCGGCACAAGGGCCACCATAAAGCTTGTTTAGACCACTCTCTGAGTCAGGGAGGATGGCTCACATCTGTGTGCTGGCCTCTCTGACTCCAAGAGTGGTCCAACAATACTTTATGGTGTCTCTTGTGCTAGCCAAACTTTGCTGGCTTAATTTATGCCGGCCTAACTCCAGTTTAGGATTGCTCCCTGAGTCAGATAACAATTCCCTCCCATAAGCATAGCACTAGCCATGGAGGTGTGGCTCGTGATGCAAATTTGTAACTATTTTTGGAACCATGTCTGGGATTATTTAAAAACAACAACACCCAATCCCTATTTTCAGGGTGACCAGAGGCTTACTCATGCCCAAGGGAAATTATGGGTTGGTTTGTTTCAACAGCGATCCCTGCTGCCTTATAAATCAAGCCTGATTTTGTAAGACTCCTCAGTGTCAAAAACAGTTTATCAGGCCACATAGAAAAACTTCTGTTTGAGAAACGAGCCTCAAGCCTAGTGCTTGAAAGTAGTAATTTGTTTTGTGAAGATTGCATAACACATCTTTGACCAAAGGTCTTCTACAGGGGTAAGAGGTCTACGTAAATCATCTTTCATGGAACCTAGTTAAAAGAACTTGCTCATGCTTGAACTTGGACCCAAATCCCCCCCCCTTGATTCATGAGTCATTGTGTGGTTCTTTGGGTGTTAGTCCAGGTTCTTTGTCACTGTGAGCAGAAATGTGCAGTGCTGAGATAGTTTCAGTGTGGCGGGGGGAGGAACCTTTACCGAAATACAGTATTGTTAAAGAATATTTCCTGAATGTCACTCTTTTAAGTTACTGTTATCTTAGGAGCTTTCAAGGTTAGGAGGAGGAAGGAATAGGCTCTAAAGAGAAGCTGTCAATCTTCTCTTTCTAGGGTTAAAAAAAAAAGATCCCTTTTTATGCTTGTGTGTCATGTTACAGTGGTTTGCAGCAGTAAGATATCTGATTTCAAAGCTATAACATTTTTATGTAAAGCAAAATGGTTGCTGAGTCAAGATTCAATCTCATTCCTCCTCACTCTCAAATCAATATATTTCTGAAAGATATATGAAAACACATAGAAAAATATGTTGTGCATTTCAAATTTGATAGCTTGGCTGTAACTGCTCAGAGATTTTGAATGCTGGAATAAAACTGAGACAATGTAGGTTACTGGCCACAGCTGTAGAATAAAGTTCTTATATGTTTATTGGATGATATTATAACAGTTTACTGATCAAATCATCGTTAGTTGATCAATATTTTAGCCAATTTATCAACCAATGGGATGATTATAAACTAGGTAAATATGCAGATCACCCAAACAGGTGCCTTACTGAGCACAAATAGTACAAATTATGCATGTTTACTCAGAAGTAAGTCACAGGAAAAAGGACATAGAATTGCAACTGAAAGCTACCATCCATACTTAGAAGAGAAGCCCATTTTTATTTTTTATTTTTTATTACTACAGCATCAAAAATCATATTGAAAAATAAACTCTGAACAGTCTCAGTGTTAAAAACTGTCCCATTGTTAAAAATCAACCCTCAGCACTGAATCAATTAAAGCAGATTAATCTATCAATTAAAGCTTGTAGTCCTTGTTAATGTGTCTCCCACATTCATTTCATAAATAATACATCTGCACACACCATCAGCAAGAAAGGCATGAAGGCAGAAGTGGATGAGAAAAGCTGCATAGATAAAAGTTTACATGAAATAAAATGCCTGAAAAGAGACAACTACAAAGAAAACTGAAAAGTGTATAAATAATGAATTGTGAAATCAAAAGAGCCTTAGACCTCGCTGAATGTTGTGTAAAGGAAACCACTCAAGGAATACATACAATGGCCCATTTAGTGACCTTCACATACAAATAAAATATGACATTCTTTTGTAATACCTGAGCTGCAGTTGCACACATATTTGAAAATTGAGCCTAGCTTAAATGGATTTCCTTACCAACAACAGACTTTGCCCAGGAATATGTGAGGGTAATAACTCAGTGATATAATGTGATCACATTATACATCTTAGTTGCACCTGCATGCTGAAGCAAATCCCCAAAGTGTTTTGGGGTACATTCACTTTCCAGTACTGGATTACAATCATATACACACTTTCCTGAGAGTAATACCCATCAAACACAATGGGACTTACTTCTGAGTAGGCATGCATAGGACAGGCATAAATTACCAGAATCATAGCAGAGGTTGCATTGGGCTCTGTGAATTAACAACCAACATATCATTGTTATCTTAGGTTCTTACACATATCCATTTACCATTCCAATTATTTATTGTGAACAAACCCAGCACAATATCATTTT
Organism: Lerista edwardsae; assembly: GCA_029204185.1. Taxonomy (NCBI): domain Eukaryota; kingdom Metazoa; phylum Chordata; class Lepidosauria; order Squamata; family Scincidae; genus Lerista; species Lerista edwardsae. The sequence continues at coordinate 20,010,482 of JAJKFI010000012.1, read as the reverse complement.
GAACTGCTCAAGGGGCAATACGCAGCCTTCTCTGGTTACTGCCTGCTAGGATGTGATATTGTCATGAGATTGGAATCTGAGGTCAGGCATGAGCAGAGTGTCTGTAGAGCCAGGCCCTAGAAAAAGAGGACAACACTTGTGTAAGGGACTCCTTGATTGGAGCCTTCATCAGGACCCTCAAGACCTCAAATCCATCTAGCTGAGAGGAGGGGCAAAAGCTGTGCTCTTCAGGCCTCCGAGTGCCTGTTATGGGCAAAAATGTGATTTTATGCCATTTTAAGGCATTCTGAAGAGGGTGGGGTGGCGCCCTGATTTTGGTATCCTTGGGGGGGGGGGGTCCACGAACAGACAACCAACAGGAACAAATAAGGAGGGCCATCTCTTTTTCTGTCCATCTCTCTCACACTCTCTCACAAGGGGTGTGTGTGTGTGTGTGTGTGCACGCGTGCATGCGCGTGCACATGCACACACACTTATACACACAATATAGTTATAAATATAGATAGATATTCTGAAATCCAGGCATGCCCCAGTATCCACTGATTCGGTATCCATGGTTTCAGTTATCCACAGATACCATGGATACTGGGCACGTCTATTAAAAAGACAGGGGGATGTTAAATAAATCTCCTTTTTTACCTTGTTGCAGCAAAACCACGGATGTTCCCTAGCTTTAAAAAGGCACCCCCAGTATCCACGGTTTCAGATATCCATGGTGGGGTCTGAAATGGAGTCCCTAATCAGTTCATCAGAAAGAGCAGAGTGTAGTACATGGGGCGCTCCAGATTGAGGGCAGAGAGTTCCGCCTGTCACTATTCTTTATACACAGAATATTGTTGCAGGTATTGGAATAGTCTCAGTTTCTTATGACAATGAACCAACTGTCTACAAATATTTACCAGGAGGAGGAAAAAGTCCTTCTGAATCCATGTCATTAAACATGCACATTTTCCCATTACAGCTATGTGACTTGATTTCTTTAAAAAGTGATGTACTGAGGTGGCACAAACCTTCTTTCTTCTGACATTCCAGGGATCAGACCTGTCAACTTCAACTATGAGTTCTCCCTTATAGCAAAAAACCCAATTTTTCACACATAAAACATTTCTCCCAGTAATATTTTTCATTTGGCACAAAGATATTAAAGCAGGTTGCATAAAACTAGCTCCATATAATACCTTAAGAGTGTTTTGGCAGAAGCTCAGTTCAGAAAAGGATTAAGGAGCCACAATCACATGACAGTGTAGCTGCAAAACAGGGGATAAAATAAACCAGTGATCCAATTCAGAGCCCTGTTTGAGTATTGTGATAGGAGATATTTGGGCTTAGGGTGCAGTACTTAACAGCCGACTGGCATCCCTTCTCAGTCCCTCCCTTCCTGAAATTCCTGTGACCATAGTTCTTGCTGCCACGCCCCCCCCCCCAAAGCTAGGGAGTCCAGATAGAAAGAGGTCACCTTGGAAAAACCTCCACCTTAGATTAGCAAGGATGAATCAACAGCACGAGCAACAAGGTGGAAGGAAGTTTGGGCAGATGGTTGAATATGGGGATAATGTTATTGCTATTTGCAGGATTATATTTTTTTAAAAAATTTTAAATTGTATTTTAATATTGTTTTTAAATTGTTTTTTAATGTTAAATTCTGTTTTTATTGTTTCTTTTGTTGTAATGCCGCCTTGGGTGCCTTCGGGCAAAAAGGCAGGATATAAATCCAATTAATAATAAATAAATAAAATTATTATGAGGATTACATCAAGATAATGCCTATGAAGCATTTGGCTACCTCTGCACACATAGTGGCCGAGTAGTTCTGGATGAAGCACATTCTCAGGCCCTTTTTTTAAAAATAACTCTGAGGCTCAATTTATATGTAACACAGGTAAAGTACTAACTTGTGTAACTGTTCCACATGGACTGTAATTGAGAAACCCATGCTATGTGTACAATCACATGTGTATACAGCAGACAGTGATGGCGAACCTATGACACGCATGTCAAAGGTGACATGCCACAATGTTTTGGGTGAGAATCTACGATTTGCCATTTAACGTTATTATTACTATTTGCCTGTAAACCGCTTTGTGAACTTCGTGTTGAAAAGCGGTATATAAGTACCTGTTGATTGATTGATTGATTGATTTGCCAACACCCAACAACAACTGAGATTTTTTTGTACTATACTGATTTGTAATGATTTGATGTTCTTTATATAATGGATCTGAGGGACGTGGTGGCGCAGCGAGTTAATCCGCTGTTGCTGGGCTTTCGACCGCAAGGTTGGGAGTTCGAGACTGCGTGACAGGTGAGCTCCCGTTGCTTGTCCCAGCTCCTGCCAACCTAGCAGTTCGAAAGCACCTAAAAAATGCAAGTAGATAAATAGGGACCACTTCGGTGGGAAGGTAATGGTGTTCCATGCGCTACGGTGTAGAGTCATGCTGGCCACATGATCGGACAAAAACGCTGGCTCTCCAGGCTTTGAAACAGAGATGAGCACCGCCCCCTACAGTCGGTCACGACTAGACCATTCGGTCATGGGGAAACCTTTACCTTTACCTTTATATAATGGATTTATATGAAATTGACTGTACTTTTTAAACTAAATGAATATGTAAATAATTGTCTCTCTTTTGTTGAGGGGGGGGGGATTGACATGCCAGCAAAGTCAAGTTAGGTATTTTTGACATGGCAAACCCAAAAGGTTTGCCATCACTGCAGTAGAAAGCCAAGTATTGGCACTAATGGTGCACGATTCGTACTGTACTAACATAGCATCAGAACAAGTTCAGCAAAGTACACAGAAAATGCTTACGTGGATAACCCATGGTCCATATTATGTATAAATCAGGCTTCATTCCTAGATGTTTTCACGTATGTAATGTATTAAGAGCATAATCCTAACCTGGCTGGCACAGTTTGGCTGGTACAACGGCCACCGTAAAGTGCATTTGCACCACTCTCAGAGTCAGGGAGGATGACGCATGTCTGTGTGCTGGCCGCTCTGACTCCGAGAGTGGTCCAAACATACTTTATGGTGTCTCTTGTGCCTGCCAAATTTTGCTGGCCTAACTATGCCGGCCTTACTCCAGTTAGGACTGCGCTGTACTAATGGTAAATTACCACAAACTATTCTGAAAGCAAATAATCTTCAGTACACTGACTGCTAAAACCAGTGCTCCAAAACTGTACGACGGCAGCAGGAAAGGCAAAGATAGAACACTATGCCTGCCACCCAAGGTTCTTAAAAAATCAAGTTGTAAGTAGTGTAGTAATTTTAGATTCATCTCATTTTTGTGGTATTCCCTTTGCACTTAGGAATTCAGCCCCAGAGATTTAATTTGCACAGCCAGGATTGACTTGCCTGTAATTTCAAAGGCTGACATGCACATAAGAATTCAGTCTGCCTTTCACCATTGTAGCAACGAGGTGACTACCCTGGAGCTGTTTAAGGTCCTGTTGCCTTGTCTAACTAAGGGCTCAATTCTGCACTGGTGTTGCAAAATGTGCCGCAAGGCACATGCAACGCACATGGTAAGCTCTCACTGCCCGCGCTGCAGCATCGCCAGCCACTTGCTGCCCAGAGGCAGCGATATGACACCAGCACAGGTAAGGTCACCTCTCATCGGCATTGCGGGGATTCTGGTCAGGGCAGGCATTCCTGGGCTGTGGAGGGACAGAGTGGGGGATAGGACTGGCAGCAAGCTTCAGCACCAATCCTGACCTCTAAATAGCCAGCCAGAGGTGAGTAGACAGCTCACCTGCCCATGCCCTTACCACAGGGAAAGGGCATAAGCGTCCCCTTCTACGGCTGCCTGGCTGCCACGGGATGCAGCAGTAGCTGCCTGGCTACTGCTGCTCTCTCGGGCGACCTGTTATGGACACACCTCTCTTTCCTGAGCTTATGCAGGCCTGCCTCCATTTTGGATCTCATCCTGGGAGTTAAACAGGCTCCTGCCCTGCAAAGAGGTCACATAGGTGGCCCTCATGAGATAATGCTAATTCCAACGCTATTACAAATTGATGCCTGGGACATCTGGACTTATCCTTTCCCCTCGTTCTTGCAGTGCAAAACTGGATTTCTGACAAAAGAAGTGTGCAAGGGCAATTCCTGCCTGAAGTATTAGGATTTAAATTCCTAATCTGTCCAGGAGCCAGGCTCACCTGCGCAGTTCTGTTCAGTCTCTGGCCAAGGAGATACACCCAGCCATCAGGCTAAGCAATTAAGAGCCCCACTCAATCCAATCAAGCTCAGGAAGCTCAGGATGCATACAGCACACCTTTGTTTCCCTAGGAATGTTTTGTTTCCTTTATGCACACTCATATAACTCTGGAAGCAGGCAGAAGAGAACTGAGCCCTCTCTCTCTCCAGCAAGATGTGCTTTTTAGGATTCTCTCACTTATAGAACTAAGCTCTCATTCTCTAGCAGGATGGCCTTGCTGCTCCTTTTAGAACATGACCAGCTCTCTCTCTCTCTCGCTCTCTCTCTCTCTCGCTCTCTCTCTCTCTCTCTCTCTCACACACACACACACACACACACACACACACAAGATGTGTTTTTGAGGTTTCTCCTCCATTTTTAAGCCTCTCTTAGACCATTGGCGTATTCCGGCTGGGTTTTTGGAGGCTTCTGTCCCAGTCAGAACCCCCGCTCTCTCTTACCTGGGACACGAATGAAGCACATCTGAATATGGGAAAAGGAAGGAGGCCTCAAGGTGCAGAGAATTTCATGTGGCACTTTTTGTCATGGGCAACTCTAATTTAGTGCTTTCAAGAGCAGAACTGCCTTCCACAACAACCCCAACAAAAGGTTTGGATACTCAAAACATGTGGGGCCATGCATTCTCTTCTCTGGCCACTTTCATGTCTGCCAGGTTTCAAATCTTTAACTGTTCCCCCTTTCCCCATTGAGCAACCCGCCAAAGCATAGTGTTATCTCCCATGAGCTTGCTCTTGTTGTGTCCATGCTTCCTTGTCTCTGCATCTCCTATTAAGAACCTAAGAACATAAGAAGAGCTCCACTGGATCAGGCAAAAGGCCCATCTAGTCCAGCTTCCTGTATCTAACAGTGGCCCACCAGGTACCTCAGGGAGCACATGAGACAACAAGATGCTTGCATCCTATTGCCACTCCCTTGCACCTGGCATTCTGAAGTAGCCTACTATTAATGTAAGGAAGTTGCACCACCCATCATGGCATATAGCCCATGGTGGACTTTTCTTCCAGAAATCCATCCAGTCCCCTTTTAAAGGCATCTAGGCCAGATGCCATCACCACCTCCTGCAGCAAGGAGTTCCATAACCTAATTACCCGCTGGGTAAAAAAGTATTTCCTTTTATCTGTTTTAACTCTCCCAACACTCCATTTCAGTGGATGTCCCCTGGTTCTGGTATTATGAGAGAGGGCAAAGAACATCCCTCTAGCGACTATCCCTCCCATGCATGATTTTGTATGTCTCAATCATGTCCCCCCTCAGGTGCCTTTTTTCTAGACTGAAGAGCCCCAAACTCTGCAGTCTTTCTTCATAAGGGAGGTGCCTCAGCCCTGTAATCATTTTTGTCGCTCTCTCTTGCACCTTTTCCAGCTCCACTATGTCCTTTTTGAGATGTGGTGACCAGAACTGTACACAATACTCTAGATGTGGCCTTACCATCAATTTGTACAATGGCATGATAATTCTCATGATAATAAATAATTGTTTTATTCTCAACCCCTTTTTCAATTACCCCAAGCACGGAATTGGCCTTCTTAATTGCTGCCACACACTGGGTCGACACCTTCATCGAGTTGTCCGCCAGCACCCCAAGATCTCTCTCCTGAGCTATCACAGACAACTCAGAACCCATTAGCCTATAGGTGAAGTTTTGGGTTTTTGCCCCAATGTGCATCACTTTACACTTGTTGACATTGAAACGCATCTGCCATTTTGCTGTCTATTCTCCCAACTTGGAGAGGTCCTTCTGGAGCTCTTCACAATCCCTTCTGGTCTTCACCACCCGGAAAAGTTTTGTGTCCTCCGCAAACTTGGCCACCTCAGTGTTCCCAGTGGCATTCCAACAGAGGGGGCAAAATGCTTTGCTGGAACCTGAGCTCCTGTATAAAGCAGCTTCTCTCCCTCACCTGCAAAGCCATTTGTGGCTTGTAGAACAAAGTCTCCGAGCCAGCTTTCAAAGCTGTGAATGGCTGTGGAGGGGAAGGGGTGGGGCCACGTTACATAGGAGCTCAGGCTCCTGCAAGACTTAGTATTTTGCCCCACCCCCCCCCTCTAGGAATGCCACTACCTATTCCTTTCCCTTGCAAAAAGCTTATATTATGCTTTTCATACAGACCCCAAAACATATGTTGTTGTCGTTTTCAGTACTCTTCCTTGATACCATAATGGGACCTGAGCCTTTCTTGGCAGGGGCAGAGGGAGATGCAGGCTTTGGACAATGGATGTTCCAATAGGGGAGGCAAGGAAGACTGTTTCCAAGCAGCCAATGTGTTCATTGTCTGTTGGAGAATGTTTAGATGAGTTCTGCAAGCCTATCCTGGTCTTCCAGCTGTTGCTGCACTGGTGGCTGCCAATAACCAGCATGTGGGAGTGTTGTTGGAGAGGGCCACTTTGATTGTTCCTCCTGGGGTGTCTGTTGGTCTGGATATGTTAGCTTTTATTTCTGTTGCAATTACTGTGCTTATTGATGCAATCATTTGTTTTAAGCATGAATCTTCCACCTTTTGATGGAAAAAAATTGCAAGATAGCTGACCATAAAACACATAAATGAAAAGCAATACAATGCATAAAAAAGCAAAGAGCCATAAAACATCAGTAAACAGCACCATAAAAGACCCAACAGATTGAAAACAGGAAGCCACTAAAAACCTGTCATTACTGTTCGTTAAAAGCATGGCCAAATAAAAATGTTTTTGACTCTGCTGCTCGGAAAAGTGCGGAGGATCACAATTACATTCTGCTGGCACAAGCACCAGCTCTGTGGCTGCCAATGTAGCAGGACCACAAGATGGACCACTTAGAATATTCTTTGTCTCTCTGTTGCCAGTTTCTATTTTCCTTTGCATTTGAGTGCCTAAGGGTACAATCCCAACAGTGCCCAGACGTATGCTGTTTGTATTGGCCCAGCACTGTCACAAACGTGCCACAAGGCATGTTCATGTCAGTGGAGGATGCCCTGGGTCAGCCCAGGGAGCAGCATCGACCCAGCAACACCACAGGGACCATCTGGTAAGTTGTCCCCGTTCTGGCCTTGTTCGGCCAGCAGGGGGCTTTGAAGGGTGGGGGTAAGGCAGAAGGGAGGGTAGTCCTATGGAAGTCTTCCTGGGCCAGCCCAGGAAGGAGGGAAGGGTCCGGATCTAGCCATTTGGCCAGATACTAACCCCTGTCCTCAGGCCGAATGGCCCCAATCTGGGCCACTCAGCTTTGCACCTGCTATTTAGCAGGCGCAGGTCTGAGCAACCCCATAGATATGCCTGGGGTTTACCCTGGAGTAAGAGGACAAATGTCCTCTTGCCCTGTGGTGAGCTCCAACTGCTTCTTATCCTGTGTAAGAAGCAGTGCAGGCCAGCTGTGCAGATTAAGATTGGGCTGTCAGAGATTCAAATCCACCCCAAAGGAATTGAATTATGAAATCAGTAGGGAGGGGGAAAGATTGGTGAATAGGAGTGATAATTCAGTCTGCCTTGGTGGATGATCTAGCTCTGTCCAGTTGCTTTGCTTCTGACATTTATGAAACTCATATAAGTCTCAGAGATATCAAGCTTGGATTATAGCTTGTGAGTTTGGTGAGGGGGATATGAAATACCATACAGCCTCATTGTTACTGAGCTGGGCTTGGCTCCCAAACTGTACAACCTTTTTTGCCTCTTCAGGGAAATACTCCGAACAGAGTCACAAAACTTGCAATCCTAGAATCGCTCCTTCCATAAATAACCTCCAGTCACTTAATGTATAAGCCGGGAGATATTAGCAAGGAGACATCAAGGAACAAAGAGGCAGGAAACAAAATAAGTAAGAAGTATGGCAAAGGACAACTGGTGCAGAGGTACAGATGAAGTAATGCAAGAGATTATGTGTATATTTTAACTGAACCCAATTCCACCTTGAAATTCATAGAACTATGAATGAATAGTGCTTTCTCAAAAGCAGGAAAATGGCCTTGTGAGGTTCTGGCAATTGTTTTTTAAAGGACAACCCTTGTCTTTATCAATAGTAGCTACAAACAAACAAGCATGATTGCCTCTTGTTTCAAGACACTCCATCCCTACAAAACTATGTGAAACAATATGAATTGTTCTGAAATCTTCCTTAATTTTGCTATTTTAAACTGGCAGCCCTGGCAGCTTGGAGATCTGTCAAGTATTTTTCCAGCTGTGCAGTTCTCTGCATTAAGCAATCTTGGACAGATATGTGCTTAGCTACAATAGGCTTTTGTTGTCTAGGGTATCCTCACACATATCACTGAGAGGATGTAATGCTGTCTATGAACGGGTGTGCATTTGCTGTGGAAGAATCACACTCCACGGCAGATCACTCCACTCTGAGGTGCTTTGCGGAGAGCCCTAAATGAAGCAAGGTCCCTCAGAAACACTCTGAACCAGCTGTCAAAATGGTTGGCTGCTTTTTCTCATCTGAGTCTTTTTGTCATGTAAACACACCAGTGGCGGGTGGGGATGTTCTGTGCAGGCGAGGCACAGAATTTCATGAAGCCTGGAAGTGACCTGGAAGTGGCTTAACAGTTCCGAGTCACTAGGCCTCCAAATGCAAGCGGCACCTAGTTTTGCTGAAAGCAGGAAGTTTTTTGTAAACACCTCCAGGGAGGGTCTCTGAAGCCCGCAGAGACTGTGCCTGGCCTCTGTGGGCTTCAGAATAGAAAGAATCCAGACAGGAATGGTTGTGTCTGGGAACTCAGGTCTGGGAGGTCAGGTGAGGCTCAGCCTCACCTGCCTCCGATGACTGCCCACCTCTGAAACACATATGGAAGGAATTTACTGAGGAGCTCTGTATTTACTTTTTTTTGCAACTGCAACTTCTGACAGTCATAAATGCAAAGTGTGATTCAAAGAAAATCTACCTGTTAATGGATCAGCAGAACTGAATCAGTTAGTACACGCACACCTAACTAATATTTAAATAGATCCATTTTTAAAGGTGGCCTTAAGCCCCTCAAATTCCATCCAAAATCTGGAATCTGATTATGAGATTCATCCATAGTGTCAAATCATTGCTATAAGAAAATTACGTGATAAGTTGAGTCTGGGAAATATGTCAACTCTTCCAATGCAGACTCATAGTTATCACCACAATTGTGAGGGCCTGAAGAAATGAAAGTAGAAATTCTATAGGGAAGCCCAATCCTATTCAGTGCTGGTGAAGCAAAGCTGCTGGCCCCACACTATATCCAGTACTGAAACTGAGCAGACTGGAGGTCTGATCTTGCCAACAATCTTCATTTCCCTGAGCTGGGCATTATTCTGAAATATTTTGTTTAGGAGGCATTTGCCCAGGGACCATGTTTGTTTGTGGTCAGCTTTCCTTATCACCAGCAAACCTCTAGTTGGAGCAAAGGACGTGGTCTGTGTCCGCACTGAAATGTGGGTACGCGGCCCTTGCACAGATACTGCATTTTCTGTTTCTGTTTCTTCTCATCCTGCCCTGCAAGCATTCTCTTCCATTCAGTTCTAATCCAGTGGATGGAGCTGAAAGAAGAGCAGTTGTTCCCATCTGAGAAGGTACTGTCTTTTGCTTCCGGGGTGGGGGGGCCCCCGCCACATTTCGAATTTCCCTTGCCAACCTAGTGGATAATATGGCTGACAAGATACAACCCAGGATGGAATGCCTGTTCCTTTAATGGCTGTGAAGAAGCAAGAATCTTGCCTGATGTGACTTTTCTCGTCCCTGCAGCACTTTGGCATGATACGCTGCACCTGGTACAATTCTTTTATACTCCACTGCTAAAAAGCAGGAATACTGATCTCCCTTGGGCAGGGCAGGTCAATGAGGTCAAAAGAGGGACAAGTTGGAGAATCTGCTCCCTTCTTTCAGGCTCCACAGCAGCCAAGCAGTCAATCTTCATCTCTCTCAACAGGAGAGGAGAGAGCTCAGGGAGTGAAGTGAATCCCATTTCTGTCCCTCAGGGCACAATCCTAACCTGGAGTTAGGCCAGCACAGTTAGGCCAGCAAAGTTTGGCTGACACAAGGGCCACCGTAAAGCACGTTTAGACCTCTCTCCGAGTCAGGGAGGATGGTGCATGTCTGTGTGGCTAACTGTGCCATCCTAACTCCAGATTAGGATTGGGCCCTCAGTCAGTACTACCATAGCAGTAATAAAATGCATTTTAGTAGGCATGAGAGACAGAAAGAATAATGCTAACTCAAAAAATTATTCCATCCCCAATAGAACACATGGTTGTCTGAGAGGTGTTGGAGATGAGGCCACTTTCTTCCTTAACCCAACCAGTTTTCATGATTGCAACAGCAGAAAGAGAGTCCCTTGGCACCTTCAATAGGCTGACTGATTGTGGCTTAAGTTTTCATGGGACAGAGCCCACTTCCCCCCCCCTCCCACAGGTATTCCTCAATGCTGTGCAGAATCAGATGCAAACTAGGTCCAGCGAAAATGGTAAAAGATCCAATCAGACTCACTTCAAACAGGTGAAGACAGATTGCTTGCTTCTGCAAAGCAAGATAAATGGAGGGCATGAACACCAAATGGGGATAGCTGGTTTTTCCGTTTGTTTTTTGCAGTGAGCAAGCCAGCCTCCTTTTAGCTCAAATCTGACAGCCTCCATATATTTGTACTAGCATTCTGCAATAACAATCAGCCTCCCTTCTGTGCATCCCTTCCCACCAGCCACACACAACCCCTATCTGTCGCTGAAGGCCCTGAATGCTGACAGTTTTACCCATTAGAATGGTGATGAGCGTTCTCTGGCAACTCATCCAATTGCCAGGCAAGGGTGAACTTTTTTTAAAGCAAAGCCAGAGCTCTTGCAGCCAAGCATTAAACAGACTTTAGACTGCACTGTGTATTCCAAGATTTTTTTGCTTTCTATGGTTTGTACCTTTTTTTCCCCCACAGAGGAGCAAAACCATTATTTCTCTGCAGCGCAACCCTAAGGTGCACTTGAGCCATCTCTGTGCCTGCTCAGAGTTTTGCACATGTGCTATAAGGCATGTTTGCACTGCTTGGGAGCTGACCAGGCCTGCGTGAAGTCCAGCACTGGCCTAGCAGGGGTGCATCTGAATTCTGCACTGGCTAGCTTGCACAGGCAAGCTTGCGGTGAGCGGCGTGGGGACTGGAAGAGGGTGGCAGGAGGACGTTTTGGAGACGGGGAGGGGCATTTCTAGGCGGGGGGGAATGAGGATTGGGCCCAGGAGGGGGGCAGGATCATGTTGACAGCACATCAATCAATCAATCAATCAACCAATCAATCAACAGGTACTTATATACTGCTTTTCAACACGAAGTTTACAAAGCGGTTTACAGGCAAATAGTAATAATAAAGTTAAATGGCTCCCTGTCCCAAAAGGGCTCACAATCTAAAAAAAGGCAGACCGCCAGCAACAGCCACTAGAAAGACTGCGCAGGGGTGAAGAGGGACAGTTACTCTCCCCCTGCTAAATATAAGAGGAACACCACAGAAAAAAGTGCCTCTTGTCCAGTTAGCAGGGGTAACATGCCATATCCCAACCTTCTTCTTGGCCCATCTTGGCCCATTACACCATACTTCCTGAATTTGCGCCATCTATATAGCTGGTGCAGATCCAAGAAGCCTCGGGGGGTAGCTGGGGCTTTACTCAGGATAAGTGCATCCCCTTACCCTAAGGAGATCTCCAACCTGCACTGCATGCAGGACACACCATGTGGCCTGGCTGTACCAGCACAGCTTAGGGTTGGGCTATAAATTTGATACCTCGTCATTAATGTACCTACAGCCACAGTGAATATTGAAGAGACCTGGCTGTCTGGCTCTGATATCTTGCTGCCCACTGTTGGGTTTTTAAAAATAATTTTCAATTCAGAAGGCCTACATATCCTGGCTTGACATTTCAATTGGAATTTACATTGGTGCTATAACCTCTCTGATGTCTAGAGTGTTAAAATGACTTTAGCTGCAGCAATAACATGCTGCTAATATTGGTGCACCGGATTTAAAATACCAAGTGGATGCTTCAGTTTATTGAAGATGGTAATATTTTGCTCTCCCGAGTTTCAGAAAACATGGTCATTTTGTTGGTTTGAATCTATCTTCATAAACTTTGCTTTTGAGCCAGTCAAAATATTTTAAAATATGAAACTGATTCTCCATTTGGCCTGACATTTGAGCAAAAAGATGGCTATGAGTGTTAGGGAAAGTGAAGCACTAAGGCAAACAGGCTTTCATTTCCAAAATGAGGGCTTGGAACATAAAATGGGGTCCACAACAAAGGTATATTTGAGCTGTAAAGCCAGACTGGTACAGTGGTTGGCTTGTTGGACTTAGCAGAGGAGACCTAGAGAGCAAGCCTAAACTGGAGTTAGGCCAGCATAAACTAAACCAGCAAAATTTGGCTTGCACAAGAGCCACCGTAAAGTGTGTTTGGACCAATCTCAGAGTCAGGGAGGATGGCTCATGTCTGTTTACTGGCCTCTGATTCCGAGAGTGGTCCAAACATACTTTACGGTGGACTAGAAGGGCCTTTGGCCTGATCCAGCATGGCTCTTCTTATGTTCTTATGAAGCATCACCTGGCTGTAGCCCCAGATAGAAAAGGATCTGAGGGGCTCCCAATCGCCATTGGGGAGGATGGTAAGAAGGAATGACTTTGGAATGGAATGCCTGTCTGCAAGTGTTGAGAACCATAATCGGCCTGCGTCATGAGAGATGGCTGCTGCTGCAGAAAGAGGGGGTGCCTCCTCTCCATGTGTGGCTTTGAATGTTATGAACACAACATCAGGTAGTCTGGCCCAGTGAATGAAAAGTCTTTTGACTGGCTCCTGGCAGTTGCATGAACTCTCCAAGAAATCAGGGCAATCCATCAGTTCAGCCGCTTTCCAGCATTACAGTCTGTGCATGGAGCAGTTGCTATACCAAAGGATTGTTGTTGTTGTTGATGTTGTTGTTGTTGTGCCTGTCTCCTCCTAAGAGGACTCACAGTAGCTTGAAACAAGTTAAACACTCTAAAAAGCATTTACAGAATTAAAATACAATACAGTAAAATACAATAAAAACACTGAAAATACAAGAGTAGCCGTACCATATAAAACCATAAAGGTAAATGTTTCCCCACGGCTGAATGGTCTAGTCATGACCAACTGTAGGGGGCGGTGCTCATCTCCGTTTCTAAGCCTGTAGAGCCGGCGTTTGTCCGAGGACAAGCTTCCGTGGTCATGTGGGCGGCATGACTATACGCTGTAGCACACGGAACGCCGTTTCCTTCCCACCGAAGTGGTACCTATTTATCTACTGGCATTTTTACATGCTTTCGAACTGCTAGATTGGCAGGAGCTGGGACAAGCAATGGGAGCTCACTCCATCACGTGGTCTCGAACTGCCAACCTTCCGGTCAGAAAGCCCAGCAGCAGCGGTTTAACCCGCAGTGCCACCATGTCCCCTATATAAAACCATATAGCCATATGAAAACCCAAATAATCTCATAACTCAGAAGGCCATAACTCAGAAGACTTGTCTAAAAAGAAAAGTTTCAGGCCAGGCCGGCAGGTCTCTAGGGAGGATTCCCAGGAGCATCCACAAAGCAGTCTAATCAACACAAAATGTTTCTTTTTTTCTCTAGCACTAGTCATTTCAACTGATACCACATTTCCAGTTGTGGACCCCTCTGGTGCCTGATCACACCAGATTCCAATTCAGTCTGGATCTGCATACATGTTGTTTCCATGCACTTAGCTCTAATGCAGGAGGCAGTTCTGCATACAAAACTGCCACCTCTATTATAGTGAACCCCGAACTGGCAGAAGAGCCCAGAAGGAATGCGTGGAGCGGGCTATATACAAAGCAAAGGTGGGCACCAGGACTGACTGTCCATTCCTTTCTGAACTGCTTTCCATCCAGAACAGCAAACTGGAAGAATAATTAGACGGCAAAAGTCAAATAATTGGCCTTTTTGCAATTTCCATGTTATTCTTTTTGAATTGCTTAAACCTCCCAAAGAGAAGAAAAGGTGAGTCACACTTTATGCTTTAATATTGCGTAGCTGTTTGGAAAGAAGCCACTATGTAAAGGGGCAAAACGGGCATCATTCAAGCACAGGTGCCAAGTCTGCTTATGTGCTGGGCAGTTTGTTTACATTTTTGAAAAGTACACCTTACGTGAGCTGATTAAGTTGATGGGCATATTCAGTTGAAACAATTATTTGGAAGCAGTGCCATAATCAAAGATATGAATAAATGTCCCAAAATTGCAACCTTGATCTCTTTTCCTCCTGTTAAATGAGGCTATTAGAAGCAGGCCCCTGATTGCCACTACTGGTTTAAGCCAGTGTTGAATTCTGAAGGGGGAAGATGAAAATACTTACTTGTGACTCTCGCCTTAAAAAACGAAGTGTCAGTTGCAGCAATTACATTTTCCCGGAAACCCTATGCTAGAAAGAAGTACCTCCAATCCCTCCATTTAGAATATCTTGTCACTGTAAAAATGAGCACTTCAGTGATTTAACCAAGATGTATGAAATTCCATAGAACCAGATGGCCTCTGACTCATTTATGATCTTGAGGGCCATTGGCAGTGGAATTGGCAGCCATCTACAAAAAGCTCCAGTTCCTTCTCTGATAAAGCAAACTACTAAGAGACGTGGAACTGTGAGATAAGTTGGTGCTGATGCAGCTCGTACCAGACTGTATATCACTCAGGGCACAATCCTAACCAAATTTCCAGCTCCAGGGTAAGGACAATGCAGCTCTGGGGTAAGGAAGAAACATTCCCTTACCTTGAGGAGGCCTCCATGACTACTGCTCCACTTCAGGATGCAGCACATGCCCCATTGGTACTGCTATGTCAGTGCTGGAAAGTTGGTTAGGATTGTGCCCTCAGTCGCACTATTTTTGATCCCTTGGGACATAATTTCACCCAAACTACACATTAGGTTAACTATGTGATGATGTGTTTATTAAGACTTATTAAGTGGTCCATCATCCCACCTCATTCTGTGAAAACCAAGGCTGAAAAACCTAATGTCTGCATCAGGCAGGCTGGAGCCACTTCCTACCAACTGATCTGCTTAAAATGTTGGGGTACCTGGTTGCAAGCACATCCATCAAAAGACATCCTTATGGGGTCACCTACTCATAAGCAGATGTGCTGACCGACAAGTGCTCTCGCCTACCATTTCAAGTAGCAAGCATGTGGGGGACAACGTTCCCAGGCCAGGGGAACATTATGAGGATATTGGCACATCTTCATCATGCAGAAGGCATTACTGTTGGAGAAAGCCTCCATTTCCTTGATTCATTCATTTACTTCAGTCTTGCACAAGCCCTATCAGAGTACAAGGCAATTGGGCAGCAGGGATGTCTGATGGATTGCACCCCAATGCGTATCTTATGCATACAAAAGAGAGCAGAATCCTCAGCTGTGGCAGAACCCTTGTCCCTCTACCGTGGTCTTGATGAAACATCACGATGAAACATAGTCTGGGCCAAATAGCAGAGATGGGGTGGGGTTTTCATCAGAACTACAGTGTGGGCAGGGGAAATATTAAATTCTCCTCTTGCATGTTATGTTGCACTCCTGATTCAGGTGGGCCACCTTGGATGTCATTAACACACACACAGGCACCCAAAAAAGAGCAGGGTAACAGTTTTTGGGACCGAGGTGGCTAGCCCAAGGCCACCCAGTAAGCTTGGAAGCTGAGTAAGGATTTGAACCCAGGCTTCCCCACTCAGAGTCCAACCCTCTAACTACTGCACCACACTGGCTCTTTCTACAGAGTGCTCCAGTCAGTCCATGCTCTCTGAGCATATCTGTATGATACATGAGGTTTCAAACCACTATGGTTTCATGCTCCATTTGTAGACTTATACTTGAAACCTTGAAGGACCAGGGCCAGCCCATTCATGAGGCCAAAAGAAGTGGTCACCCAAAGGCAGCAGATTGGTGGGGCCAACACCCATCTCTGTTCACATACTTGTTTCTCCTGCTCCTCTTTCTCCTTCCACTTCCTGGACTGGAAAAGGAAAGTGGAGGCAGAGAGGAAAAGGAATTGTGGAGGGGAGTAGAGTGGTGAGCTAGAACATTGAAGAGTGGGAGGAGCAGACTGGTGCATCACTGGGTAAGGGAGCAGCATTTGGCAGCCCAAGGCATCAGGAAGTGCCTCTGCTAATTGGGCAAGAGGCACTTTTTCAAGTAGTGCTCCTCCTTTGTTTAGCAGGGAGAGAGTCATTGTCCCTCTTCACCCCAGCACAGTGACTTTTCTAGTGGTTGTTGCTGGTGGTGTTCCACCTTTTTTTTTTTAGATTGTGAGCCCTTTTGGGACAGGGAGCCATTTAACACAGAGCCAATCAATCAAGAGTATTTATATACTGTTTTTCAATACACAGTTCACAAAGCGTTTTACAGGATGATGATGATGATTAGCCTGTAAAATGCTTTGTGAACTTTGTGTTGAAAAGCAGTATATAAATACTCTTGATTGATTGATTGATTGATTGATTGATTGATTGATTGATTGATTGATTGATTGATTG
>JAJKFI010000012.1:19976712-19993798 GCA_029204185.1 Lerista edwardsae | reverse complement strand
TTGATTGATTGATTGATTGATTGATTGATTGATTGATTGATTGATTGGGCTAGCCCTGCCTAGATCTACCCTTCAGAAACATCAAATAAGGAGGACATACCTCAGTGTAGCTCAGTTCAGAACTATACCTGCATCATCAAATACAGCTATTTGTCCCCCCCCCCCCAATCCTTCAATGGTAGCCCTGATTGTCTCATCAGTTCTCCCAGCCCAAAGCACAAGAATTCCTTTATAATGCCATACATAATTGCAGCCATTTCTCCCATATTGTACCACACATAGAAATGTAAATGAAAAAAATACAGTATTTACATACTTCCTTTGAGGAGTAGTCAAGGTTGAGCGATGTACCAAGTAGCAATCACAAGCAGCAGATGGTTTTTAATACATGGAATGAAATGTGAAAGCACTGGAAAGCTTACTCTTCTTGGTTAAAGAAGGGGACATGTTAAAGCTTTGCTTGACAAAGACCAAGAATGCCTTTTGTGCAGCCCCATCTACTTCTGAATGGAACAGCCATAAAACATCATAGGACAGATGAACACAGCAGGCAAAAAGGGCTGAAACACAGAGCCTGCATTGCTGCATTATTTGTGCCTCTGCTTCCTGGGGCAAACAAAGCAAGCTCTTCCTGATTGGAGACAGCGATGTAGTCAAGGTCTTTTTTGGGCCCTGTTACACTGAATGAAGTGCCAAGTTGCTACTGGTATGGCATTTCAGATTCTGGGGAATGAGTGAAAAGGGGTGGAGGTGGAGGGTAAGATTCAGCAAAGAACAAAAGCTGGCTCTTCCATTCAAGATGATGCCGTGGAAGAGCAGTATTTCAAGGATTTTGCCGCAACACTTTTCTGTCATCTTATAACTATAAACATGTGAGCAGCACAGGTGAAAACAGTTACTTTTTCTAAAGCTAAAAGAATTTGTGCCTCGGCTGGTATACGGACCTATTTAGAGCACAATCCTAACCTGGATTTAGGCCAGCACAAATTAGGCCTGCAAAATTTGCCTGCCACAAGGGACACCATAAAGTATGTTTGGACCACTCTTGGAGTCAGAGAGGCCAGCACACAGATGTGAGCCATCCTCCCTGACTACAAGAGTGGTCCAAACACACTTTATGGTAGCCCTTGTGGCAGGCAAACTTTGCTGGCATAACTCGTTATGGTTAGGTTAGGATTATGCTCTTAATGATTTTATTCTATAGCCTGCCAGTGTGTAGAAATTGGCCAAAAAAGTAGTTCTGAGGTCTAACCAGATACAGTCTGAGTGCAGTCCTTTACAATGAATTTACTGTCCCTTTAAGCGTAGCACAGCTTTCTTTCTCCCTCTTACCCTCTAACAGTGCAGTCCTATGCACGTTTACTCAGAAGTAAGTCACATTCTAGGGGACATGGGGCGCTGTGGGTTGGCTAAACCGCTGCTGCTGGGCTTTCTGACCGGTAGGTTGAGAGTTCAAGACCATGCAACAGAGTGAGCTTCCATTGTTTGTCCCAGCTCCTGCCAACCTAGCAATTTGAAAGCACATAAAAATGCAAGTAGATAAATAGGTGGGCAGGTAACGGCGTTCCGTGTGCTACAGCGTATAGTCATGCCGGCCACATGACCATGGAAGCTTGTGGCTCTCAAATGGGTATTTCGTGACCTACCAGGGAACCGGAAGCAGGCCTTAAGGGGCGTGGCTGTCAGCAGCATGATTGCCACAATCCCTTTACTAAAGGGAAGGATTTTTTAAACTTTACTTGTAGGGTCGCTATGGCTTTCCCAAGGGTCCAAGGAGCCTGCTATCCCCCTCCAAACCCCCCCCCCGCATGTTCACACTACTGTAAAAAGCAAAAAAAAAACACAAAAAACTACAGTCCTGGCTAAAAGTTTTGAGAATGACACAAAGATTAATTATCACAAAGTCTGCTGCTCCAAGGCTGAAAGATATTCTTGCAGATGTTACGATGGTATGCTGAAGTATAAGTACAAGTATTTTGATAAGTGTCAAAGGCTTTTATTGACAATTACATTAAGTTTATGCAAAGAGTCAATATTTGCAGTGTTGACCCTTCTTTTTCAAGACCTCTGCAATTCGCCCTCGCATGCTGTCAATCAACTTCTGGGCCACATCCTGACTGATGGCAGCCCATTCTTGAATAATCAGTGCTTGGAGTTTGTCAGAATTTGTGGGCTTTTGTTTGTTCACCTGCCTCTTGAGGATTGACCACAAGTTCTCCATGGGATTAAGGTCTGGGGAATTTCCCGGCCATGGACCCAAAATCTCCATGTTTTGGTCCCCAAGCCACTTAGTTATCACTTTTTCCTTATGGCAAGGTGCTCCATCATGCTGGAAAAGGCATTGTTCGTCACCAAACTGTTCCTGGATGGTTGGGAGAAGGTGCTCTTGGAGGATGTTGTTGTACCATTCTTTATTCATGGCTGTGTTCCTAGGCCAGATTGTGAATGAGCCTACTCCCTTGGCTGAGAAGCAGCCCCACACATGAGTGGTCTCAGGATGCTTTACTGTTGGCATGACCAGGCGCGCATGGAGGCCCGAGCGCGCCCATGGCTGGTGCCAAAACCGCACCCCCTGGACGTCGCCGCACCCCCACGCTCCGTTTCCAAGCGTAACAGAGGTGTGGGCGGGCAGGCGGGTGGGCCAAAGACCGTGCGGTTTCCCCCGGACCGCATGCAATGACACCCCGCCGCTGCCCCGTGCCCATGGCTCGCGCCACCCCAGGCTATAGGTAAGATACGCGCCTGGGCATGACACAGGCCCGATGGTAGCACTCAAATTTTCTTCTACAGACAAGGTTTGTTCCGGATGCCCCAATCGGAAAGGGGATTCATCAGAGAAAATGACTCTACCCCAGTGCTCAGCAGTTCAATCCCTGTACCTTTTGCAGAATGCCAGTCTGTCCCTGATGTTTTTCCTGGAGAGAAGTGGCTTCTTTGCTGCCCTTCTTGACAACAGGCCATCCTCCACAAGCCTTCGCCTCATTGTGCATGCAGATGCACTCACACCTGCCTGCTGCCATTCCTGAGCAAGCTCCGCACTGGTGGTTCCCCAATCCCACAGCTGAATCACCTTTAGGAGACGGTCCTGGTGCTTGCTGGACTTTCTTGGGTGCTCTGAAACCTTCTTCACAACAATTGAACCTCTCTCCTTGAAGTTCTGGATGATCCGATAAATGGTTGATGTAGGTGCAATCTTAGTAGCAGCAATATCCCTAACTGTGAATCCCTTTTTGTGCAAAACAATGATGACTGCACGCGTTTCCTTGCAGGTGGCCATGGTGAACAGAGGAAGAATAACGATGTCAAGCACCACCCTCCTTTTAAAGCTTCCAGTCTGTTATTCTGACTCAATCAGCATGACAGAGTGGGCTCCAGCCTTGTCCTGGTCAACACTGACACCTGTGTTAACGAGGGAATCACTGACATGATGTCAGCTGCTCCTGTTGTGGCAGGGCTGAAATGCAGTGGAAATGTTTTGGGGGGATTAAGTTCACTTTCATGGCAAAGAGGGACTTCACAATTAATTGCAATTGATCTGATCATTCTTCATAACATCCTGGAGTATCTGCACTTTGCCATCTTCCACAGTGGAGCAGCAGACCTTGTGTGAATTAATCTTTGTGTCATTCTCAAAACATTTGGCCCAGTCACGGATCTAGGAGGGGCTAGGGGGGCACGAGCCCTGGGCGCTGTCTTGGGGCCATCTTGGGGGGCGCCAGTGGTCCCCACAACATTGCGTGGGTAGACCTGGGCTCCGGAACCTAGGTCTACCCATTGGGACCAGCCCAGGTCTACCCATTAGAAACGACTGCAGGTAGACCTGGGCAGGGAGCATGATGTCACATGCCCCCTGGGGCGCACTTCTATTGGGCGCCATGGGCGCCATTTTGACTAGGTCCGCCCCTGATTTGGCCAGAACTGTAGTTCCAGTTTTGCAAGAAAAGGGAAGTATTTATTTGGCTTTTGACAAAAACTCCAGAGAGCCATAGCGAGGCCCAGGTAAGGTTTTTTTTTTTTAAACCCTTCCTGGCAGCAGCACAAATGTAGCAATTGTGTTGCTGGCCCTCCCCTTTCCTCTGCCACAAACAGTTTCCCCAACTCTCCCTGAGAGTTTGAGAACACTGACCTAGAGACGGAGAAAGAACTTTGCTTCACAGTATCCAGGGTGTGTGAGAGAGGGATTGGGGACAACTGGGGGGCTGTCCCTTCTGGAATCTACTGAAATATGTAGCTTAGTTGCTATATTTAGAGACTGGACCAACTTAGCTCTGGCAATTCTTTAGTAATGATAAGAACTGGTTTTTATCTCACTTACAACTGACCTCATGTCTATCAGCTCAAATTTTTATCCAGCTGATTCTGGGCAAGTACCAGCACCTGCTCTTGATGGGAAATAGAGGTGAATGTTTGAGGTCCAGAAGAGGGAAATCACCAGTATACTGTTGAGAAGCAAAAAGAGTAGCAGAAGAGAGATCAGTTTAATGCAGTTCCATCTCGCCCTGATAAGTATCTTTGGACAGTCACTGCTACATTTTGAACAATTAGGTTGAAAGATGCCAGGAGATGTCAAGATACAACTGTGGGTTGTTCTTGGAGGAAAAAAAAAAGGAGGATTAATTGTCTACGTGTGTAAAATGTAGCTTCACAATAGCCAGTGCTTTTCATCCTGGAAAATCCTTAGGGCACAATCTTAACCAACTTTCCAGCACTGACCTAGCTGTGCCAACAGGGCATGGGCTGCATCCTGCAGTAGAGCAGTAGTCATAGAGGCTTCCTCAAGGTAAGGGAATATTTGTTCCCTTACATTACAGTTGCATTGCCCTTATCCTGGTGCTGGACAGTTGGATTGTGCCCATAATCAATCAGTGTGGTCTACCTCTTATAACAAGGTTGGCCTCCAGCTTCCATCATGGCTGGTGCTACAACTCACCAATGTTAGAAGGAAAGGTGCTTGTCCTCCATTGTCCCTCTCTGTTGTTGCCACCAGAAGACCTCTAATGGACAGAAACTAGGAGGGTAGCCATATTCAGGGATCCAAAATTTCATTCCACATGATGATTGTGTTACCAGCTATTATTTTGATCTGGATTATTAAAGCTGTTCAATGTGTAACTGTAATGTTATATTCATTTATTTAAAAGCATTTCTATCCCTGATGTTCCCGTATGTTACAAGCCACCCAAGGCAACTAATGATGACCATTAAAACCATAAAGTACTATCAAAATCAGCCATAATCAATGGACACTTAAATCACAATAAAATAAAGAGCAGAGACCACAGCCAACACAAGAGAATCAAGCAGGTAAAAAGGATAGTACAAAAGTGAAACACAGCAGAAAGGACTTTAGCCCTCTCCAGAATGCCAACAGGGAAGGTGAAGTTCTTAACGGCAAAGGGAGGGAGCAACCCTCACCACCCCAACATTACATGGTGTGAAAAGTTGGGTGTCATCTACATAGTGGTGAAACCCAGCTCCAAACTCTGGGTGATCTCTCCCAGCAGTTCCATGCAGACCTTGAATAACACGGAGGGTAGAATAGATCCCAGTGGCATGCCACAGGCCAAAGACCACGGAACAACAGACCCCCCCCCCAGTTACTCTTTCTGAAATCTATTGGCCAGAAAGAACTGGAGCCCCCATAAAACGGTGCCTTCAAGCTTCAGTCTGGGTCCGTCTTAAGGACACCGTGGCCAATAGTATTGAATGCTGCTGAGAGGGCTGGTGGGAGCCAACGGGACATAATCAGTAAGCAAATTGAAAAGAAGGCGAAAGGATAATTCAAGTGATTTGTTGAGTGATCTATTTGGAGAGCGAAGCTACAACCCGGCCTGGAAACCAAGAGTCTTTTGTCTTCTGGTTAAGAATTTGCAGTGACCTTGGCTTACAGCAACCTGCCATTTCCCTTCTCACCTCTTCATTAAGCAATCTCCTGTAACACAATCACCAGATCTCTGTTCTTGACCTTGAATACATGTTGGTTCCTGCTTCTTATCGTTCTTTCTCCTTCCTCACATGCATAAAGATCCCTCATACCCCCAGTCACTTCCCAACAGTTCTCAGCTAGCACAGTAATGCTCGTGTCACATTGGATTGAGGGCCACACAATTAATGGACTGTGCACTGGACAAGTCTGTCTTCAGTTTCCGTTGGATTTGGAAACATGACACGACACGACACTGCAGGCCGTATTTCTTCGTTGGTTTTCATCTCTTTGTTTATTTGTGTAGCCAATTCTTTTTCATGAAGCCACAGAGTGGCTTGCAGAAAGTCATATTGATTGTAAGTTCAATTCTGAAAATTCATAATTTAATAATGTCAATTATATATTCATTGTAGGTTTCCAGTTCCTGAGTCTCTCTGTCGCATACAGGCTTGTTGCCTGCACGGTCAGTTCTTTGGTTAAGGAAGAATGTAAAGCAAGAACTGCGCTGCAACTAATACTACAGGAAACAAAGGTACCCGTAATGGGTACACTGAAGGGGGGGTGCCTGGCACCGCTATCTACATAGCGTTCCCTCGTATGCACAGTTTTCTTGTTCGGGGGACAGGGGACGGAACCCCCACGGATATGGGGGCCAGCCTGTGTATTAGAAAGGTGCACTTGATTTGTCCACTGCAGTTTGCAGACGCCGGGCACAATCCTAACCTGGAGTTAGGCCAGAAAAGGTAGGCCAGCAAAGTTCAGCTGGCACAAGGGATACCATAAAGTGTGTTTGTACGACTCTCAGAGTCAGGAAGGTTGGTGCATGTCTGTTTGCTGGCCTTTCTGATTCCGAGAGTGGTCTAAACATATACTTTATGGTATCACTTGTGTCAGCCAAGTCTAATTTGTGCTGGCCTAACTCCAGGTTAGGATTGCACCCAATATGTACGAGAAAGTCAGTTTATATTTGTTTGTAAGACTGCTCTTCCCCCCCCCCCAAACTATGAGCCACCTTTGCATTTCTCTGATGAGGAATCTCCAAGAAAGGAATGAAAACGGTAGAAGTGGATGGCTTGCTTCAGAACATGAGATCTGGCTCTATAGAATATTAAGCTTCTGGTGACCTATGATGAAGGTCAAATAATCTTCTCTTTCTTTTCATTTTTTTTACAAAAGCACCTGTAAATCTGCTTTTTGTTCTTTGCTTTCAAAATTCAGAGGGTTTTTTCCCCTTCTCTGAAAAACTGCTTTATATATTCCCATTGTTTTTGTCTTGTTCTAAGCCTCAAAACACTGCTGGACACATATACACAAGGTGTGCTATTGTTTTTGCTTCCTTCCTGTTTTAATAAGCTGGTGCACTGAAGGGGTTAGACCACCTCCATTCTAGTAATTTGTACACGTTAGTAACCCATTGGAAGCTTTTGTGAACTCCGTAGGGAGAGGAGAGAGCTCTCCAGGAGCAGAATGCATCTTGATTACAATCTGAGAGGGGACAAAAGATTGTCCTCTCTTGAGCCATATTAAACTATCATTCAGTTATTTTTTTAGTTTAGGCTGCAATCTATTCCATTTTCTGAGCAGTCTCAAGGGGTCAAAGAATATCTTTTTTTTTTTTTGTCTTCGTGCGGTTTTTCTGTTTAACCAGCAAGGAAGGGGCTGGAGCTATGCCTCAGAAGGATGCGGATGGGTCATGAAGTAGTGCTCAAAATGTCCAGCCTAAACAAGGTTTTGATTCCACTACAATGGTGGAATGGCTTTGCATATTCCATTATTCCCCTAGAGTTTTTCTGTGATTAGAAAAAAAGGAAGGGAAGAGCCAACCAGTTTATATAAACCATAATGCTCACTTGGAGTCAGCCTGAAATTAATTTAGAGCACAATCCTAACCTGGAGTTAGGCTAGCACAATGAGGCCAGCAACGTTTGGCCAGCACAAGGGCAGCTATAAAGTACATTTGGACCACTCTTGGAGCCAGGGAGGATGGCGCACGTCGGTGTGCTGGCATCTCTGACTCTGAGAGTGATCCAAACATACTTTACGGCATCCCTTGTACCGGCCAAACTTTGCTGGCCTTACTGTGCCAGCCTAACTCCAGGTTAGGATTGCGCTCTTAGTTACACGCTCCTTGAAACGTTGTCCTGTGCATACATTTGAAAATAAGGACGGGATTGCTTGCTGTGGCATACGTATGGTGGTCACCAGTGCTCAAGTTACTTGTTCAGTTGGGCTCTAATGAAAGGCAACTGGACATTACTTGAAGGAAGGGCCTTGTAGATTGTGGTCCTACCAAACAAAGCAGAACATCAGATCTTTCATTTGAAATTTCTGCCGTGGCTGTTTGCGTTCGACTGCATATTTAATCCTCACCTTGAATGCAGAAGTGCTTCTGGCTGTTTATGTGGATTTGAAGTAGGTTTGTTAGCCCGTATGGATGTGGTTTTATGTAGTTTTATTTATTTTTCACAGATGTGGCCTTATTTTTAACATTTTTATACCACCCTTCCTCCAAGGAGTACAGGGCAGTGTACATGGATTCTCCTCTTGCCCTCACACCCTGTAAGGTAGGTGAGGCTGAGAGATAGTGACTGGCCCAAGGTCACCCAGGAAGCTTTGTGGCTGAGTGGGGATTTGAACCTGGATCTTCCAGGTATAAGTCCAACTTCCAAACCACTAAACCCTCCTGACTGGGATTGTCCCATTCCTTCATTATGCTGGGGGTGGGTGGGTTCACATTGTCATCATCCATTCATTGTCCACCCATATTTCCCTTCACAAACCATCACATGCATGAATGCAGAAAATTCTTTTTTTTTTAATAGTGGTACAGCCATGCTATGACCATAGGGGTGGACAGTTGTCAATGCTCATGCTCTGTCCTTTCTGAGAGGCACATGCCCAGGTATGACAAACCACAAGAGGAACAGAAAGGTGTAAAGGGGACGATCGGTTTACTGCCTCACCAAAATACAAGATCCCTCCGTCAATGTGGAAGGAATGTTGCAGCTCCACATACGACTGCAGGTAGAGAAGCAACAAATGGTTGGTTCACACCTGGAAGGGTCTCTCCAGCACCAGCACCTCTGCCCTAGCAAATGATGCAGTGGTGGCATTGCCTGTCCCACACTCTTTACCTCTGACCTCTTTGCCCATCTCTCATGTCACATCTTGTTTTGTTCTACAGTTGCTGAGAGGGAAGAGATGACAACCGTAGTTTGGCAAGCAGTGAGCTCTACTCCAGTGCTACACTTCCTAGGGTTATGTTGAAGATGCTCAGCAGAGGATTAACTGTCTGGCCTTTAATTGATTGACTAAATCTACATGTATTTACATATTGGAACATTGGTCATGAGTTTGTTCCTGGATGCAGCAGCTTAGGACCAAAGAACCTTATGAACTGCCACCTTCCATTTCAGTTTCGTCATCCAGAGAGGCATTTTCTATGGTGGGCTATGCCTTGTGAAAGGCAGCAGGTGCCTTCTCTGTCCACATTTCAAAGCCACCTGGAGGCCTGCCTATCTAGGATTCTGATTTTTTTTCCCCGATCTCCTTTTTTTTTTTTTTTTTTGCTTCTTAGGTTTACATTGAATGTTTCACTGATTGTTATTCTTGCCACCAACTGGCCTACTTTAGTTCTTGCTTGATTGTGTTCTTGTGAGAAGTGCAGGTTAACAGTTGTGGACCCGGCCCGTTCGCCCCATGGGGGCCAGGACTGCGGACTGCCATCCCCTGTGACTGCTGCCGATGCGGGTGCTGCCATCCCTACTCACCTTACGCTCCGGAGCCTTGCGTGACCTTTGATTGTGCACCAAAAGCGTTCTGAAGGCATAAGAATGCTTTTAATCAATACTTCCGGTTTTCATTGGAAAACCAGAAGTGTTGTTTAAAAGTGTTCTGATGCCTTCAGAATACTTCCGGAGACCAACGGAGCATCGCACGTGGCCTGCCCAGCCCTCAAGAGGGCCTGAGAGGGCAGGTAGCAGCAGTGATTGCAGAGCCGCAGCAGTGGGTAGCGCCCCCCCTGCTCCACCGGTGCGGCGCCTGGGGCATTCCCCCCCCCCGCCCATGATAATGGTAGGTCCGCCACTGCAGGTTATACATTTTTTAACATCCATACATAAAAGTAATTTCTTGAGAATCCTGAATGAAAATGACTGTCTGTGTAAATTATTTTAAATTAAAATGTTTATTAAAATTACTGTGCTTTTGCATAAAATCTTATAAAATCACATTATAGAAATATCATTGGGCAGATATTATAAATCTGCCAATGAGAATAAATGCCAATGAGAATTTTTTGTATGATCCGTTTAATATGTACTGGAATTGGACCTTGTCTGATGATAATATTAGACAAGAGGTACTATCTCTGACTTGATTAACTGCCTGTTTGCTTCATCTGTGTTACCTTATGTGATTTAAATACTTCTATAAAACTTTTTTCTTTCTCAGCTGTTGTGCTGTTTCTCAACAATGTTCTTGATATTTTGTATATAGCCAATAACTTCTTATGCACATTTTAAAAGTGTTATGTGTTGCCCCCACTCCTCAAATATGTAAATAAAGCCTTGGGTTTGTTTCCCTAATCAGATTACATGTTTCAGCCCTGATAGTAAATTTATAAGCTTGTGAATACTAGTATCGCCCGAAGGCAGGTCGAATGTGGTAGTCCCAAAAACATTCAAGATGGCTTCCTATATCACAATGCAATGCTCAGAATTATAGCCCAATCCTATCTAAACTTGCCTGTGCCTATGCAGCAGTGCTAGCACAGTCTACTCTGCATCCCATAGGCAAGTTTAGTAGGTAAAAAGCCTCCTTGGGATAAGGAGACATTTCTCCCCTTGCACCAGGGTAAGCCCTGGCCTATGGAATGAGTCAACTCGGACCAGTGCCAGCGGCATAACTGGTTCAAGTCTGAGCAGCGGTGTTATGCTGCCGGAACGCTGGGCGGGACATCCGGGTGATCGACAGCCTGCCCGTCGCGTTCCGGAGCATTACGCCGTTTGCGTAACCAATTACGATGCTTGCGTACGTTACGCAAACGGCGTAACGCTCCGCAACGCGACGGGCGGGCTGTCAATCACCCAGATGTCCCGCCCACCATTCCGGCAGCATAACACCGCTGAGTCCGGGTTGATCCATGTTGTTGGATCAGGCCCAGGAAGGGGTATATGGCATGCTCCAGTGCCACCAATCCCACCCCCTCCTGGGCTTGATCTGCCCACCCTGCTCCCACCATCCATCATCACCTCCCCATCCCTGTGCTGCTCAGTAGGGGACATTTCCGCCAGTGTGCATTGCTCCCTATGCTGGCATGGTGGGAAGGCTCTGGGCTTC
This sequence comes from Lerista edwardsae, assembly GCA_029204185.1. Classification (NCBI taxonomy): domain Eukaryota; kingdom Metazoa; phylum Chordata; class Lepidosauria; order Squamata; family Scincidae; genus Lerista; species Lerista edwardsae. The sequence continues at coordinate 19,982,532 of JAJKFI010000012.1, read as the reverse complement.
CAACTGAGACTCCTAAGTGGTGTGTTGCCACAATGCGCCACAATGGGGTGTTTGCCTTGTGCCAGTGCTGCTGCCATCATGCTCCGCTGGTGCAAACCGTGCATCAGATTGTGCCATTAATCTCTACATAGCCAATACACGTTTTGTCAGTATGTGTGAAGCACAGTGTAATTGTGTTTCACGGAACAGGTACACTGACGAAGAGGCAGTGCGCGCAGCGGCTACCCAATCCATGCGCTTGTGGCAAGAAAAACACGGTTGTGTGAGGCACCCCAGTTGTGCTGACTATTAAGGCAGGGAGGGGAACGTTCCGGCCGGGCACTATATGCCCAATTAAACACATCTCTGCTACACTATGAAATATGAAGTCCGCTGTGTCAACATCCAAGCGCTCAGCAGGCCACTCAGCTTGGCTACATTGTTGATGGCTTGCCAAAGATTCCAAAGCTAAAGTAATATAAACCAAAAGGGTGAGGGTGTTTAAAATAAAAATATTCCTAGCTGGGGTTGAGAGAAAGGTAAGGAAAACAGCAGCACAAGACCCTGATTTTGAAAGACACAGCGTTGTCTTTCCAAAGATAGTAGGTGCAATCCTAACCCTGTGCGGGTACAGTGGTAGCCTAACCCTCATGGCCTGCGCTGAATCCAATGCGGGTTGGAGTGGGCTGGAGGTCATCTTGGGGTAAGGAGATATTTTCCCCCTTACCCCATATTGAAACTAAGCCTGCCCTATGGGGCTACTCCAGCTTTTTAGCTGGTAACACATCCGAGAAGCCTGGGTAGGGCTGTCCGGCCAAGACGTGAGGGTCAGGAGACGGTGTGCGCTGACACCCCTGATCCCATTGAGGCCTGATCCTCCCCCGGTTCTACCCTCTAAATCAGGGGCATCAAACTCCTTTCATACAGCAGGCCGAGCAGCATTCATGATGCCTGCTGAGGGCTGGAAGTGATGCCCTTAAGAGGAAGTGATACCATTAATCTGGGCAGAAAGTCTAGTCGAGAGGGTTAAAGCCACAGTAATGCCCGAAGATAAGATCAGAAGGTCGCCAGTTTGAGAACACTGGAAGCTTCCGTGTGCGGCAGACCTTGAGAATGCGGCTAATAAGATATGAGCTGTCTCAGCTGCCTATGAGAGAGGAGTTGTGCTGGGCCAGCTGCTCTTTGGTGAGAGCAAAGAAGAAGCAGTTTATCAGCTGGCGGAAGGCAATCGTGCGCAGAGGCAGTTCTAATCAGAACCGCACCCATGGCAGGGAATGACATTGAGCCCCCCGCAATGTCATGACATCACAACGTCATGACGTTGCGGGGTGTGGCTTCCCTCCCGGCTCGGAGGGCAGGGAGTGGCCGCTGCACCCTCCGAGCCTGGAGGGAAGCCACTGGAGCGTGCACTCCGGGCCGGGGGGTTAAAGTGCACTTTAAACCCCCGGCCTGGAGTGTGCAGCGCCCTCTCCCTGCCCTGTCTGCCAGGGCGTGCAGGCACTTTAAAGTGCTCCTGCGTCCCAGCGGACAGGAGGGGAGCGGGTGCGGCGGGCGCCATGTTGCAGGGGGGTGCAGGGGGTGTCATGCCATTGGTGCACCCCCAAGATGGCGCCCAGGGCTCTTGCCCCCCATAGCCCCCCCTAGATCCGCGACTGATCGTGCGGCTAGAAAGAAGGACTGGACGATGAAAGTGTCATCTGCATGTAGTTGTTCTTGTAAGATTAGAACCTTGTTTGTGATTTGTAAAAACCCTTGCGGTTTAGAAAATGCCTGCCTATGTAAACCGCCTTGAATTAAAGTCAAAGGAGCAATCTGATGACCAAGAAAGGTGGTATATAAATACCAAATATAATAATAATAATAATAATAATAATAATAATAATAATAATAATAATAATAATAATAATGTCATGACCAGAAATAAGCTACTTTTTTCTCAGCAGCTCATTAGTAGCAAATGGCAAGAGCTAAGTACACAAATTGATCATTTTTTCAAGATATGGAGGAGCCCAATTATCATGCAGGCTGCCCATTCAGCAGTGACATCTCAGCAGTTCAGCAGCTGATGGTGGTGCTGAGAGAGACTGAGGGCCAAATAAAGAGCTTCCAAGGGCCGCATCCAGCTTCATGTTTGACATCCCTGTTCTAAATCCCAGAAAAGCCCCACCACCACCTCCAGACTCCCTCTTGTCTCCCTCTCACACCCCCTGTGCCGCCCAGCACAACACTTACCTGGGCCAGCTGTCCTAGGGATTGGAGCTGGTGCCAGCAGGCTGACACACATGGCAGCACTGCTGGCTCTTGAGTTGGTACAAATGTATCTTATGGCACGTTTGCAACTTTTGGAGCTGGCGCAGGGAGGCCTGCGTAGGCTCAAGTCTGAGTTAGGACTGGGCTGCCAGCCTGACTTCAAGCTTAAACCAAAAGTAATTATGAGATCCACAGCCCAAGCTCACCCCCACTTTTGATCTCCCCTGTTAAGTTTCCAAAGTGTTTCATATGTGACTTTCTCTACGACTGATTCAAGAGAATCCTAATTCTCAAAGGTTGCTTCTCCAAGATGGATTTCTAGAGGTTAACAAAATTGTTGGGGAACCATAGAATCTTCCTTTCCATTACCAGTTACTGCTGATTAAAAAAAATCTTTTGGACTTACGAGCGAATTTAGGAAGGGTTGGGAGAGTTAAAACTGAGGGTTGGGAGAGTTAAAACAGATAAAAGGAAGTACTTTTTTACCCAGCGGGTAGTTAATCTGTGGAACTCTTTGCCACAGGAGGTGGTGATGGCATCTGGTCTAGATGCCTTTAAGAGGGGATTGGACGGATTTCTGGAAGAAAAGTCCATCGTGGGCTATAGGCAATGATGGATTGTGCAACCTCCTTACATTAGTAGTAGGCTACTTCAGAGTACCGGGTGCAAGGGAGTGGCAACAGGATGCAAGCATCTTGTTGTCTCGTGCCACCCTGGGGCACCTGGTGGGCCACTGTGAGGTAGGAAGCTGGACTAAATGGGCCTTTGGCCTGATCCAGCAGGGCTCTTCTTATGTTCTTAAGCCCAGCGTGATCATTACTGTCATCACAAGAGTAGCTTGAGAATCCAATAAAATATGTTTGGACCACTCTCGGAGTCAGAGAGGCCAGCACACAGATATGTGCCATCCTCCCTGACTCTGAGATGATTCTAACCTGCTTTACGGTGGCCCCTTTGCTGGCCTAACTGTGCCATCATAACTCCAGGTTAGGATTTCGCTCTGGGAAATAAAAGGGAAACTGAACATCCAGCCCTGGTTCTGGATGCAACAGTCTGTATGCCCATCACTTTGCTGGATTGGTGCACAATGGTGCATGTATATATAGAATAATTACAAAAATAACATCTTAATAGTGCTGTCAATTAATCAGTGTCTTTAGTACATTATTAGCTTATCAAGCTTCAATCAAAATGTTGTTTTTTCCCCCCCCTGATTTGTAATTAGGAATTTTCCCAAAGGATAAGAACTTAAAAATAACAAAATGAAACAAGCACATGTTATCACAAGTTAGCTCACTACACTGTAATGTTGATTTGATTGCATCTGGGAGACTTGAAAGCAGATGAGATGCACAATGTGAAATATTGTGCGAGAGAAATATCATATCCATTAAATATATCGAACAGAGTTTGGTGACACTCTGGGTTTTTAATCTTCACCTTTGCACCAGAGAGAATAACATTCAGAAAATAAAGAACTACTACAAAAAATTAAAACAGTATATTGATTTAAAACGTAAGAATCTGTCTTATTGAACAAAATGTATTATGATTGGATAATAATATCTACTCTGTAATATCTACTATGATTGAATAGTTCCCTGTGCTTCTATAAGTTGTATATGATTGTTGTCCATTTCTTTATGGAAGAAAGAACAGTTTACCAGGCAAAACTGAATTATAAGAAGAAATAAACTACTATATAAGGTATTAGGTAATTTTCCAGAAAATCACCTCTTAAAAAAAAACCCTAATTTTCCAATTTCTTTAAGCGCATCACCATTATTCACAGAAACTAAAGAAAAAGTACTGTAGCATAAAATGTGAATCCTGTTTATGATTTATAATGCTGCATTAAACAATCCTGATTTCTGTTTTCTGTTTTAAAAAAGCAACTACAAAAGTATGTTATGCCCCACAGTGGCTGAGTGTAAATATTGTTTACAGAGAAAATAATTGTTGTCATTAACAAAAGAAAAAATATTATTGCACTGAACACACAGAAAAACAATAATGCCGGTTTTTAAGCCCTCAGATGAAAGCAATCTTTGCACAAAATGTCTGAAAAAAAAAATTGCTATCAGGTTGTTCTGTACTGCAGTGAATGAAATGCACAGAAAAGGCAAACTCCACTCCCCAGCTGAATCAAGATGTGTCAGAGCTGCAGGCTACACAGCAGAATGTGATCAAGCATGCTGAACTTATCCTTCCAAAGCAAGAAACTGAAGCAAAAAATGCAAGTTATGAAACATACGGGTCAGTTATAAAATGTCCAGAGCATATTACGTATACACTTCCAATGCATTAAAGGGGTTTTTTCCTCTGCACAGAACACCTTTATGGATGTGGTCTCATGCCCACAAAAGTATGTCGCATGGTGAAAAATCCAGCGCCCAGAGGTGCATACACAGTGCTCTTGCATTGCAAATGCAGTGCCTAACAGATGGCCGGAGAGGTCAGCCGTGCCCTTTCAGGCTACCAGCACCATCAGAGCAAGAAGCAATCACTATCTGTATGCAGTAGGTCTCTGTAGTGGTGGTGTTGATATGGAAAGTCATTTGAAGTCCATTCATTTTTTTAGAATTCTGGAGAATTACTTGGCGTAAAACTCACATATCTACCTTCATGGCTAACACTGTTTGACGTCTCACTGTTGTTATTGCTTTGATATCGCTAAATCTGTCTTCCGTATTGCAGAGTATATTTTAAAGCATACCAGGAAAAATAGTCCTAACAGGCTGCAGTTGTTTGACAGTCTCTTGTCAAGACTGCAATAGCACTTTTAGTGCTTCATCCCTTCCCAGAGAACTCTTTCTGTTGGAAGTGATTTGCTGAGCCAGTTGCAAGGTGACCCTAACTGAAGGAGGCGCATGACCGTGCGCACGCACATGGTGTCAATATGCCTGCACCTGCTCAGATATTACTTATCCTTTATAGGTATAAATGTCTTTCTATGTGTATTGTGTAGCGTGAAAAGAAATCCATCACATTTTCCAGGTACTCTGTCTTGCAGTGAAGTCTAATGCCTCCCTTAGCCAGTTAAGTAGTCATTTATTTTCTCCTGGAAAGACCTGCAGTATTTCTTCCATCTCTCTCAGTCTGTACCTTTTTTAAAAAACAAAAACTGAGCACAGGAAGGTGTCCACAAGTCCATAGAGATAACTGAGACGAGGATTGCTTTTTATCTGGCATAAGCGTTCTTGAGCTGGCTCACCCCCAAAGTCAAAACAACGGTGCTTTGCAGCCTCGGTTGCTGGGCTTCCGATCCCAACACAAGCTAAAAAGTCAATGGGAATCTCTTCTTCTGAGTAAGCTGAAATGTGCTGTAGGTGGACATACTGATTCCAAACATGCCCAGGATCAAGGCTGCACGTTGCATCAGTGTGTCACTTGAGTTGATGACTATTTTCCCAGCAGCTTGGGTCTGCAAGAAAGCACGACAAATTACATCTTGAAAACTTGGATTACATGGTTATTCATAACAAGCAATTATAACATATAATTATTCCATAGATTATAGATCACACACACACACACACACACACACAGAGAGAGAGAGAGAGAGAGAGAGAGAGAGAGAGAGAGAGAGAG
>JAJKFI010000012.1:19923771-19976702 GCA_029204185.1 Lerista edwardsae | reverse complement strand
AGAGAGAGAGAGAGAGAGAGAGAGAGAGAGAGAGAGAGAGAGAGCAATCCTGACCTGGAGTTAGGCCAGCACAGTTAGGCCAATAAAGTTTGGCTGGCACAAGGGCCACTGTAATGCTTATTTGGACCACTCTCTAAGTCAAGGAGGATGGCGCACATCTGTCTGCTGGCCTCTTTGACTCTGAGAGTGGTCCAGACATACTTTATCGTGGCCCTTGTGCCAGCCAAATTTTGCTGGCCTAACTGTGCTGGCCTAACTCCAGGTTAGGATTGCACTCACACAATGTGAACGATGCTTTAGAAAGTGGAAGAGGACAGGTCCCTGCCCCAAGGAGCTTACAATGTAGACATTGACACTGGGGAGACAGCAGGAAATAAAATGGAGGCCTGTGTAAGCAGGCAAAGAATATGCCTTTATTTCAGTGATGCGTATGAGGTATGGGGACTAGGGGGATGTGCCAAAATCCTCACAGAAAAGGTGGATTTTGAGGAAGATGAAAAGTGAGATTTTAGAATTCAGAATGTATTCCCATCACATCCCTTTCACTACAGACTACTCAAACCTAACAATATCCATCACACTTATAAACATTCTAGGTTGTATCTAAAGCAGGTCATCAGGACTAAGCACCATTGACATAAATGAGAGAGTCAGGACTAACGATTCCCATTCCTTTCAATGGGACTTACAGTGCAATCCTATGAACGTTTACTCGGAAGTAAGTCATTTTCAGATCAATTGAACTTACTCCCACATATATGTGTATAGGATTACAGCCTTAGTTTGACTAACTTCCTTGGGATACAATGCTATATGCTCAGCTTTCTGGATGTAAATGATTTATTTAAAAATCTATCCTTGAATGTAACAGTGCTATTCCCCCCTTTTTATGGGGCTTGATTGCCCTTGACTTTATGCTTACCAGTACATGATACAATTACAATGGCACAGGGGAGCGGTTTCCTTGTCCTGGCTTTATTTCCCAAGTTGAATCACATGGGTTAGAACAGACAAGCCCAGCTTGTGACCCATGAAGCTAAATAGACTCACTAGCCATGGACCGTGGCCCACTGAGAGTCAATAAACCCTCTGCATTTGTTGCCTGCCTAGAACTGCGTTTCAGGAAGGAAGGGCTCTCAAACCTGGTGGGTCAAGGTTTGTCTTGCTGGTGGGTCATATTATGCAATCTTAGGCTAGGGGCACTAGAGAAAACTGTATGGCCTTCTTTCTCTTCTCACTCTGTGAATAGGAGCAGAAAGCATGGATAGTGGCCACAGCCCAGCACAGAGTTAGATGTACTGAAGCCCATTAGGGAAAAAAATGGCTTAAGTATACTTATTGCTGACCTTGATTACAGCCAGTATCTGTTGTTCTATTTAGCCGTTCCTAGAATCCTGATTGAATAGAATGGGTGATTGCCCGGCTGAGCGCTCAAATCTCTAATTTAGAACGCTTCTATCCCATTTCAGCACCAGGAAGGGTTTGTTTTTTGGCTTTCTTCCCAATGGCCCTGACAGTTCCAGTTCATAATTATTCTATGGCGGTGCAAAACATGACAGTTTATGGCTGTAGCCTTGGTGAATGCCACTGATGCTTTAATGCATGATAAACAAAGATTCAGAAGGACATGCAGAACACAAGCTACAGAATGCGAGTTCTTCTAGTTAATGAGAGACAGAGGAGCACAAGGTGATGAGAAAGTCATTCTATATTAAATTGCCATGGAAACAATAATTCTGCCATTTTGCCTGTGTGATAAAGTATCCTGCCAATATCTGTGGGGCTTCCTGATTCAAGAAGGACTGAGCACTGTAAATGCCATAAAACGGACTGAATTATGCCAAATGCGGCAATGACCTTCGTTCAGATGGTTTATACCACCACTATATTCTCAACTGTTACATTTACTTAAAGGAATGTACGTCTCTGTGCGTGTGTTACAAAATCAGTGGGTTTCTCTGAGGCCGGGGTTCTTCTGTGTTTTGAAAATGGAGATCACCATGAGTTAAGACTGAAATATTTCACTGCTTGTCTGTGTGAACGGCTTTAGACCCTTGCCATGATAACTGTATCAACTTTGCCTTCATATATCAGATATCCTGTTTTTACAGTTTAAAACCTTCGGGGGGGGGGAATAGTCATCATTTAAATTCAGCTAAAATATGAATGCAGTGCAATGTTCTTGCATTGTGTAGCCTGGAATGATACCAGTACTCAAAATAACACATAAGCATTGCAAGAAAGCAGTGGCCTAGCTAGGTCATTTTGCACCTGGGACCCATATGTTTTTAACACATACACCCTGACAAAATTTGTGGACTCACAGGCTGTATGTTTGACACCCCTGAATAAGACACTTGTACTTTGGGGTGGGGTTTTTTGGCCATAACTTTTGCTAGAATAAAGATATTACACTCTGGGGTGTTCATTGAATTCCTGGTGAAATTCCACATCCAACGGTATACAGCATGATGGTATTATTCCTTAAAACTGCGCCTTTGAAAACCACGATTTGTACAAAATAAGTTTTATTTTTTGGTTTTTGGTTTATTGGCCATAAGTTTGGCTAGAATAGATATATTACACCAGTTTTTTCCATTAAATTTCAGGTGAAATTCCATATCCAAAGGTATATAGCATGATGGTAGTATTCTGTGAGCTCACGAATTTCAAAACTTGGGGTTCAATGGTGACACCCCCCCTAGAATGGCACCTGGGGCGCTGCGCCCCCTGCCCCATAGGTAGCTATGCCACTGCAAGAAAGACCCAGTGAGAGATCCACAAACTGAATAAACTTAGCTTCCCCAAATCTGGCATTTTTCTTGGCAGGACAAATATTTTAAGCTCTTTGAGTAAAACAGAGGCATTTCAAAAACTTAAATAAAGTGCACAGAAAGAGATGGGAGTGGAAATGTCTTACCTGTAATAACCTTATATATCCTGGTGTGATTCTCCGCAGATGGATGACCATTTTACCCAAGTCTTAAGTGGGTTTTCGGTGCCTAAAATCTGAGAATTCCAATTTCTTTCTCAGAATTAGCTAGTAGAAGACATATTAATTAGATCAAGAATTCCACATACTTATGTGGTGCAGGTAGACATTATTGTACCTTTGAAAGCACTTTGCTCAGCACTGTCCGAGAGACCTATGGAACAGACGGACAAGCATATATATATTTTTCTGACCAGGTGCAGGCCTTCCCATTAAGCGTTTTACATGCCAGTGCCCTACTCGTATATAAAGCCCAAGTAACTTACATAAGCTGTCGCATGTGATCCATCTGCCAAGCTTATGTATTGGAAGAAGGTCTTAACTTTCCTGCCTGGAGCAAGGTATGTCTACAATAACAGAAAACTCTCTTGGTATGTTCCAAGCTCATTAGGAAAGTGAATCAAGAGTTAACCAGCTTTAAAACAAAGGGAAACTAAGCCATTGCCTGCTCTATAGATAGACAGGGTTATAGTCTGTGCTCTGGGTAGAGGGGGAGGAGGGAAGAAGGTCACTGCAGAGTTGTGACAATACAAATTGGATTCTGCTGATTTGGTATAATTTATGGGCAGGGCAGTTTTCTATCACCATAGTGTATTTAGCCATGATCTGTCTTAAAAAGATAAAACTAAGATCAGTGTGGGACAAATGTGCTTAGGTGAATGGGTAAAGAGTTTCCTTTCTTGTCTCTTACACATATAGCAAGTGCCTGTTCCCATTTCCTGTTTCTGAACGATTAATTGGCTTCTTCTGGGGATGAGCACTTCCCTACTGTGTTACTTATTAGGTAGTGTCTTTTTGAGGAATTGCCAGAAGGACTGTTCCTCCTCCGCAGCCATGTCCTACCATGTTGTGGTACCATTTAAGAGCCTGGGCACCAGTGTCATGTTGCTGGTGGCCCTGGGTCAAGCCCTGCACTGGGCCCCCTGAAAGTGCATTGGGTGCCACTGGTATGGAGGGTCAGGAGTTACCCTGGCCCAGTGGGGCGTTTGAGGAGTGTGAGCCCTTGGTCAGTGGCCATCATCCTGGCCCATTTCAGATACCACCTCTGCCAGACACAAGAGAAAGGGTTGTCCTTGTCAGGACACAAGATTGTAAGCCAGAGAAAAGGGCAGGCATCAACACCCAGTGCAGCTGCTGGGAGCACACATTGTGTATGCGCAGCCTAGACTTGCTCAACAGAAAGTCACACTGGGCTCCAAAAGGTTGGACAGTATCACATGGATTCTGTAGTTTCTTGCACAGCAGCTTGTAAAGATGCACTGGAGCTGAAGAACTCAACCACCTGGCTTCTTAGTAGGCATGAGGGTATAGTGGTCTGTGTAGCACAAGCATGCATGAGAAATGAAAATGATGCTTCTGAATTTTACTCCTTACATTCCACCTTTACTCAAAATATTCTGGCAAATGGCCCAGAGGTCATAAAACTAGCTACACTGCATATTTTTTTGTAGTTGGTTGTACTAACAGCTATGCCTGAAAGCCACTTCACACCACATGAAGAAGTCTGATAACACAGAGTACATGTGCCCACCGACAGCCAAACACTTGTACTGTATTCCTGTGTGATGAATCTAGCCTATATTGGCCATGATTGCTAAGTTTTGGCCAGCTTAACTTTATGCCTTCCTTTTTCAAGCAAAACTCTATGTGTGTGTGTGGGCTGGGGGGGGGATGGACAGACAGACCATTAGTTTGACTAAGCTGCACGCCCAGTGTTTAAATGTTCTTTAGGGCATAATCCAGCCAAAATTAAGCATCCACCCATTCATTCATTTCAATGCAAAATCAATGGTATTTAAAAGGGGTCTGATATGTCTGTGGGCTTCTTCTCCCTTTGTTACCAAAGGCTGTTTTCCATTCTCCTGAAAAGATCGAGTGGCCTCTTCCTTACATTTCAGTACAAACACCTGAATTTGCACGCTTTCTGTTTACAAGAGAAAGACTTCCTGATGCATTCTGTAAGATTGAAGGCATGCAGAAGTGGATCGGATGATTCTTTTTCCTTAAAATGTTTTGTGATATAATGGTTACCTGGCAGCAACCCAAGCTATTCCATTCTGGTACAGCGTGTAGATAACAAGCTAATGTAGGTCATTTGTTAAGAGCCTTTTGGAGTGTGAGTTCAAAGATAGCATGTGAATATTAATTACAATTGCCAACAGTGGAGGTGGGACACTCGTATAATTAATGAACTGATAGCTGCTCTTTTGGTTTCCTGGCTGCTGCTATGCAGAGGACCGTGGTGGATTAGGTATCGTGCTTAGGGGGATGGTGTTGACTATTTAAGATTTTCTGACTAGTCCTGCATGCAATTTAGCCAATGTCTTGTCATTTTTAAGCCCCATTGATTTGGAAGAGTTAAGTACTGTAAACTTACTGATATAGTGGAGCTGGAACAGGTGCAGAAGAGAGTGACAAAAATTATTACGGGGCTGGGGCACCTCCCTTATGAAGAAAGACTGCAGCGTTTGGGGCTCTTCAGTCTGGAAAAAAGGCGCCTGAGGGGGGACATGATTGAGACATACAAAATCATGCACGGGAGGGATAGTCGATAGAGAGATGTTCTTTGCCCTCTCTCATAATACCAGCACCAGGGGACATCCACTGAAATGGAGTGTTGGGAGAGTTAAAACAGATAAAAGGAAATACTTTTTTACCCAGCGGGTAATTAAGTTATGGAACTCCTTGCCGCAGGAGGTGGTAATGGCATCTGGCTTAGATGCCTTTAAAAAGGGATTGGACAGATTTCTGGAGGAAAAGTCCATCGTGGGCTATAGGCAATGATGGATTGTGCAACCTCCTTACGTTAGTAGTAGGCTACTTAAGAATGCCAGGTGCAAGCGAGTGGCAACAAGATGCAAGTATCTTGTTGTCTCGTGCTCCCTGAGGCACTTGGTGGGCCACTGTGAGATACAGGAAGCTGAACCAGATGGGCCTTTAGCATGATGCAGCAGGGCTCTTCTTATGTTCTTACAGTATGTTCTTATTTTTTCAATCTCTGCCACTGAAATCAATGGAACTGAAATGTGCTTCACTTTGGCTGTCTTGTGCCCAAAATCCTGAGCACTAGCACTATGGTTTTACAATTGAAGAAGCTACATTTTACATCAATAGGATGAAGGAAGCCACTCAGAAGCTCAGCTTCTATAAGGATTACAAATCAGAGATTAGCATTTCAAGTGTAGCGTTACAGGCATTCTCTGTACTGAAGTGTCAGTGTCAATATTTCACACCCTTTAAAAGACTTCTTAAAAATTAACCTCTCCAAGAAAGCCTGGCTCTAATCTATAAAATATCTGTTCAGCCTTCCAAGCACATGCCACTAATATGAATTATGATATTCATCTTGGGAAGAGGCCAAATGTTCTCAGTTTCAGGAAGGACTGGTTCTTTTCTAAGGGCGCAATCCTAACCAACTTTCCAGCACTGACCTAGCTGTGCCAATGGGGCATGTGCTGAATCCTGCGGTGGAGTCATAGTCACGGAGGCCTCCTCGAGGGTAAGGGAATGTCTGTTCCCTTACTTCAGAACTGCATCGCCCTTATGCCAGTGCTGGAAAGTTGGTTCGGATTGTGCCCTAAGTGAAAGTTTGCTCCAGCCACTTTCTTCAACTAGCTCACAGATGGGGTTGCTATCTGCACATTGCTTTAACAATTGCTTTTCAGCCCAATCCTACTATACACAGGATTCGGCTGTTACGCAGAGCTGCTTACGACAGTGGAAGTCGCTTTCAGTGCAGTAAAATGGCTGCCAATGCGATGGAGCTTGCAGTGCTCCATCAGCCATTATTTGGCAAGTATTGCAGGAGGAGGCAGCAGGGAAGGTAGCAGTGGGGGAAGGGTGAGGGTAAAATGGGGAGAGGGCAGGGTTGTGATGGAGGTGGGAGGGGGTTGTACTGGTGTGCATGACCTGCACCAGTATGCAATTATTCCCTTCTTCACCTTCTGACTTTCTCTCCTCGGGTTTCACTAGCTCAAGAGCTGGTGCAGGTCCAAGGTGACTCTTTGCGGAGCGAGAGGCTGACCTGGAAGAAAGAGAAAATAGTTTCCCTTATTTCTCCCAAGCCTCCCAATCTCCCCCTGCACAGGATGCAGCATTGGTGGAGGAAGGGTAAGATTGGGCTGTTTGGTGCATTTCTGCTATGACGAATTTTCTTATTTAAGGCAGTGGTTCTCAAATTCTTAGCACTGGGACCCACTTTTTAGACGGACAATTTTCCAGGACCCAAAGGAAGTGGTGTCATGGCTGGAAGTAGGGTTATTTCTCAGCCACATTCCAATAGCAAAGTGAACCAGAAAGGGGGGGGGAAGCCTATTTACAACCTTGACACAAGCAAAACAACCATACAGCCTTCCCCCTTTCCAGCATCCCATCTTCCCATATTTTCAACATGGCTGCTCTTGGTGCTTCGCGACCCACCTGAAACTGGCTCACAACCCGCCGGTAGATCCTGACCCACAGTTTGGGAATGGCTGATTTAAGGCATTCATAATCTAATCCAAGGCTTCTCAAATTTTTCAGCACCAGAACCAATTTTTTTTTTTAAAAAAGAACAATCTGTTGGGACCCACCTAGCTTTACTAGCTGAAAAAACGATATAGAAAGAATTATTTTTATTCATATTAATTAATACATTATTAATTAATGAAAATCAGGGTCCTGTGCTCTCAGGGCTGCTAGAGACCTTATAGATAGTGTGTCATTTTGCTAGACTCTCCCTAGAAATGGAGGTCAAAGACTGTTCCCTCAAACCTTTATAGTCATCCCAGAAAGATGTACCCAGAAGACTGAACTGGAGAGCAAGATGTGCAGTTGGGACTTCCAGGCCAGCCAAAAGGCTGAATCTGGATTCACACATGATCTATGGCATGACAATCACCAGAGAAAATAGGAAATAACGAAATTGTAATTTGGGGGCATGAAGATTATCTCATGCCACAGGTGAATGTACCACAGGTTAGCATTCCAGCCACGACAATGGTCTCTCCATCTGAATTTCTTGCCGGTGCAATTTTCTTCTGCAAACTGGACAAGGGTGTTTGCAAAGTTTTTTTAAAAAAAATATGTTTCCGAAACGTTTTGTGACCCACCACAAATAGGCTCATGACCCACCGTTTGGGAAACACTAATTGACAGCCAGAGCCAATGCATGTCTACTCATAAGTAAATCCCAGTATAATCAATGGGGCTTATTTCCAGGTAAGTGTGGATAGGATTGTAGGCCTAATCTGTTACAACATCTCTCTCTGTTGGAAATAGCACTGTGCCAGTACAGTTGGTGATTACATGACCAGATCAGACAGACATTCTTAGCAATGATCTGAAGTAAGAGATATATTGGGCTGCACTTTGGCTGAACTTTGCTTTTACTCAGTCAATGTGAGCATCTTCCACCACTGAAAATGTATGAATTGTAAAGCAGACATTTTTAATAGAGCCAAAGACTGCTTTCACACAATGTTGTGTTTTAATGCGGCCAGATCTTAATTCTGATTAACCTCTGGGAGCATAAGCAAGGAACGTAATGCTAAGAGAATGTTAAAAACAAACAACAAACCCTAGCAGGGTGACAAGCAAAGGAAAAGAAAATCAGAATTAATTATAATCTGCAGTATAGATTGTGTCATAGGAAAATTAGGTTTCACAGTGCAATCACATGCAGGTTTACTAAGACATATGTTCCACTATGGTCAATGGGGCTTACATCCAGGTAAGAACCCATCGGATTGTATTATTATGGAATATAATTTAGAGTGCAATTAGTCGGCACAATTAGGCCAGCAAAGTTTGACTGGCATAAGAGATACTGTAAAGTATGTTGGAGTCAGAGAGGCCAGCACACAGATGTGTGCCATCCTCCCTGACTCTAAGAGTGATCCAAACATGCTTTACAGTGTCCCTTGTGCTGGCCAAACTTTGCTGGTCTAACTGTGCCAGCTTATCTCCAGGTTAGGATTGCACCATTAATGACATGCTGTCTAAGAATTAAGGAGAGATACTGTGAGGAAAATGAGTATTTTTATGGGAAAAAGCCTGGATACAATTTGTGAAGGTTTACCAACATCTCTTTGTCACCTGATTTGGATATGACTAAAAATAGCGCTACACTTAGTGCTTCCTCTAATATTATTTTCTAGCATCCTGAATTACAAACAGAATGAACTCAGACTTCACCTTCACAAATATTCTCTCTAGTTGTTTGTCACCTCCCCCACCCCACTGTCTTTTCTTAAGGTTGCGTTCAGTGTACCTCAGGGTAATAAGCTTTAACAATTTTATTTGGGCAAATCGTATATAGCAGTGGTTCTCAAAGTGATGGGTCACGACCCACAATTGGGAGTCAAAACTAGGCCATTCCCCCTTAAGGGTAGCGGTCCAGTTGAGTGTTCTGACAGGTCCACAGCGATCATGGTGCTATGGGGCTCAGGGGCTATTGAGCCTACCTTGGAGTTTATATTGGGCAGAGTCTAGGAGGCCCACAGCTCCCTCTGCTAGCCTCCCCGAAGCTCCAAGTTGCTCTGTGTTGCAATTGGAGCTCACTTCCCATTCTCTCTCTCTCTTCTCTCTTCTCTCTCTCTCCCTCTCCCTCCCTCCCTCCCTCTCTCTCTCTCTGTCACACACACACACACACACACACACACTACACACACACCATCCTCCCACCAGATTTCAGATGCTACCTTCTATTCCAGTGGCAAATTAGGAGGCCTGACAGGTTCCTAACACCCCTTATGGAGGCGGTGGAGAGAGGTATTATCTCCTGAGAGAAGGGAGGCAAACATTTGTCTTTGGCTTTGCACATTTATGATTTTTTTCCCTACAGGATGTCATCACTGTTTTCACACATTTGGCCTCTTTGCAAGAACCTGTCAAGCCCTTCAGTTCTCTACACGCTGAACATCTGTGGTAGGTGACTTTTCTTTGCCGACTGCATTGCTATATAAGGTGAGCAGCATATTCTTGTTCTGAGGTTCAGCGTTGCCACAGCAGTTCAATACGGGTACAATGCAGAAAGACCTCTAAGGTATTATGTAACCTTTTATTTTAAAGCTGAAAAAATTTGCCTCAGAGCACAATCCTAACCTGGAGTTAGGCTAGCAAAGTTGGGCCAGCACAAGGACCATCATAAAATATGCTTGGACCACTCTCAGAGTCAGATTGGTCAGTACACAGATGTGCGCCATCCTCCCTGACCAAGAATATTGGTGCCCCTTGTACTGGCCAAACTTTGCTGGCCTGACTGTGCCGGCCTAACTTCAGGTTAGGATTGCGCTCTCAGTAACATTCTCCAGAGCCTGATTTCAAATGCTGTCTTTCAGCTATAGATTTTTGTATTTCAGCTACAGTGCAAAATTGTAAGAAAGAATAAGACCTGAGGCCTCTGGAGGAGAGCATCTCCACAACAATTCCCCTGGCTTTGTCTAGTCATAGAGCCAAGATCTTGAACTGAATTGAAAAGAGCCATTACAAGACAGTGAGAGTCACAGTATTATTCCTAAGCTCTCAAAGCCTTGCAAGAAGAATGCTGAGATCGGCCGAGATACTGGGCTTGGACTTGTCCCTCATTACCCTGGCAGGAGTGTCAGGTGTTTATTTTTACGAATTGTTTTCACTCCTTGGCCCTTTCAGGATATTGGGTGCCTAGCTATTTATTTCTAACATGATTTGAAGTTCAAAGGCCTTTACTGTACAGATATAACTCGGTTTACTGAGCTGAGGCAGAAGCAATTTACAGCATGCTTATCTAAACATTTCAGAGTTTGCTTTGTCACGCTACAGTATGAAGCACAGTAGCCAGGCAAAATGCAATTCATCAGAGAGCCATGATTTGTGTGCACAAAGGTTTTGCACACTTGTGTGTGCATGGACCCCCACTCCCACCAGTGAATGGTGATGCACTTCAACTGTCTAGGTGAGCATGACTTTGTGGAACAGGCTGTTTATGAAAGGGTCCCCAGTTGTCTGAAGACGACAAACAAAAATGAGTCCATCCTCAAAGCAAAGCATTGTAAACAACATATCAGGAATAAAAGATAGATGGCACTTATGTTCCTTGCAGTGACATCACTAGGGTTCTTGTCACCTGGTGCAGGAGATCAGCACGTACGTACGTCCCCATGGTGGACCTCCGTCTGTACCAAACTATACAGAATAAATTGCAATATCATATGTATAACCAAAATGCAGTGGCATTACTAGGTTTTTTTAAAAATTATTTAAATATATAACAATAACCCCTGCTAACTGGACAAGAGGCACTTTTTCCAGTGGTGTTCCTCTTATATTTAGCAGGGGGAGAGTAACTGTCCCTATTCACCCCTGCGCAGTCTTTCTAGTGGCTGTTGCTGGCGGTCTGCCTTTTTTTTAGATTGTGAGCCCTTTTGGGACAGGGAGCCATTTAACTTTATTATTACTATTTGCCTGTAAACCGCTTTGTGAACTTCGTGTTGAAAAGCGGTATATAAGTACCTGTTGATTGATTGATTGATTGATTGATTGATTGATAAAGGTCGCCCAACAAATCAGTAATTGATTAAAAAAAACCAGTGGCCAGTTTGATAACATTCATACAACTAAGAGCGCATTCTTAAACTGGAGTTCGTCTGGCATAAGCTAAGCCAGCAAAGTTTTGCCAGCACAAGGGCCACCATAAAGCATGTTTGGACTACTCTTGGAGTCAGGGAGGATGGCTCATGTCTGTATGTTGGCCTCTCTGACTCCAAGAGTGGTGCAAACATACTTTACGGTGTCCCTTGTGCTGGCCAAACTTTGCTGGCTTAGTTTACGCCGGCCTAACTCAGTTTGGGATTGCACCCTAAATAAGATTTCTAGTATTAGCTCTGATACATGAAAATAAGAGCTGAATCCTATTAACACATTATTGGTTCCCTGCAATGTCATAACTGCACCTCATTGGCTTACAACATAATCAGTTTCCTTGGTCAGTTTTGAGTTAAGGAAATCCACTTTTTGTTACAGAAGGCAGTTGTGTTTTCTTTTTCTGGGTTGTTTGGTTATAACATTTGATAGAACACAGATATCGTAATGCAGTTGTTTTACTCTCATCGTATGATATGATGGTATTACTTGAATGTACCAAGATTTTACAATTTGGGGCACTAGACCCCCTGTGCGCATCACCCGCACCCCCAGCAACACCACTGTTTGTGGCCCGCACCCAGCGATGAGATGAACAAATGAACTTATGAACTTACGCGGGGCTTCCACATGATTGGCTGCCCATCCGTAGTGTTCCGCAGCTGTCCTGGCCTTGGGGGGGCTGCCCCTGGTTAGCGCGCCCCCCGCTGCTCGCCCAGGCACTCGGCGTGACCCTCACCTGTCCCCCACGGCGAGCAGGAGCCCTCCCGAGGTTAGGGCAACTGGGGAACGCTACAGACGGGTTGCCACTCAAGCGGAAGTCCCGCCTACGTCCCGCCCAGCGTTCCCCTTGTTCATTTGTAGATCCCATCGCTGCCCGTATCCCCTATCAACACCACTGGTTCCTTGTTAGACCATATATTTATTTGTTAGGAGAAGATAAGTGAACGCTTATTTTTTTTAACCAATTCTCCAGGGCTCTGGTGAACTAATATGAACTGTATTCCTTCAGATAAAGTCATCTTATTTTTGTCTTGCATAATTTGAGACATTCCTTGGGTTTGGGTTACAGCTCCTGTCTCTGACCAACCAGGAAAAATAGTGAAAAGCAGCTCATTCATTCCTGGTGCTGCTGTTCTTCCAAACTAGTCCCAAATGCTGCTTGTGAAGCTGTGATAATGTTTTACTCGTGTGCCATTTTATTATTGTCAGCATGGAACTTGTATTCCTCGCTAGCAGTTTGTGATGCATGGGTTCTACGGTAAACACACTGTGCTATGCATGGGGACAGTATCCAAGCCCACAATGCCCAGCAATAATATCTTGAGGATAAAAATGTTTCCTGCAGAGAATTTGGTTGTTAGGTGGCTGTCCCAGAAGAATTTCTGATAGTTTGCTAGCCTTAGGCAGTGCATGGATTTGCATCTGAGAATTCTGCAGATCATGTAAACGTTTGTGATTGATCATAATACTTTGTTTTTGAAAAAATGGGAGTCTGGTTGGCTTGAGTTTTAAATTCAACATTTCTGTCACAATTGACTCCAAGCAAATGCCATTGAGAAGTACACAGGACTTACAGTCCAATCCTATCCTGCCCCACCCCACCCCAGTGATGGTGGACTGGGGTAGGACAACAAACAATATGGTAACATTTATTTTATTTTATTTTAAGAATGTATACCCTGCCTTTCCCATGCCGAAACAAATGCCCAAGGTGGCTTACAGAGAACAGAAAAATATAATGTAACCACAATAAATAAAAACATTAAAAAAAGGAGAGAAAAAAACATTAAACATTTAATGGGAACACAGAGAATGTTCAAGAAAGGAGCTAGACCCAGTTCTCCTCATCAGGCCCTTTGGCGGGTGGGAAAACAATTGACCAGGGGAGTAAACAAACTATGACACTATACCAGAGGGACAGAGGGCAGACAGCCAACTATCATCCAAAGGCCAGACAAAATAGGTATGATTTGAGCCCTCTCCAAAAGGCCATGAGGGAGTGTGTAGTTCTTAATTCTTCTGGAAGGGAATTCCATATTTGTGGAGCCATTACGGAGAAGGCTCGTCCCCGAGCTGCCATCCCTTTAACTTGGGACAGAGGGGGCACTTGAAGGAGAGCTTCTTTAGATGATCTAAGCAGGCAACCAGGTATGTATGGGAGAAGACGGTCCTTTAGGTAGGCTGGACCTAAGTCATGAAGGGCCTTAAAGGTCAGTACCATCAGCTTAAGATGAGATCGGAAGTGAATGGGCAGCCACTGCAGCTGCTGAAGGAGTGATCTAAACATACTTTATGATGTCCCTGGCGTGGGCCAAACTTTGCTGGCCTAACTGTGCCGGCCTAACTCCAGGTTAGGACTGCACCCTAAAAGCATTGGGGTCACAGTAATAGTACTGTGAATTGAGGAAACTTGAGAATAATTTAGCATAGAACTGTCAGTCTGTACATCAAAATGGTAGTTTTAATACGGTGGCCTACAAGGCATTCTATAGGAAGCATTATCAGCAGTCCCCTGGAAGCTTGCAATCCATCATGCAAAACTTCCAGTGGGCTTGTTGCATAGAAATATTGTTTCCTTTTCCTTCAAATTCTTCTGCATGTAGCCTTTTCCCTTTCTGATCTCTTACTACCTGGCTGTGAGAGCTGGACCATACGAAATGCAGAGCGCCGAAGAATCGATGCTTTTGAATTATGGTGTTGGAGAAGACTCTTGAGAGTCCCCTGGACTGCAAGGAGACCCAATCGGTCAGGAAGTCAAGCCTGATTGCTCCCTGGAAGGACAAACACTGAAGCTGAAGCTCCAGTACTTTGGCCACCTCATGAGAAGAGAGGACTCTTTAGAGAAGACCCTCATGCTGGGAAAGATGGAAGGCAAAAGGAGAAGGGGGCGGCAGAGGATGAGATGGTTAGAGAGTGTCACCGTAGCGATGAACATGAAATTGGGCAAACTCCGGAAGCTAGTGGAGGACAGGGAGGCCTGGCGTACTGTGGTCCATGGGGTCGCGAAGAGTCGGACACGACTTAGCGACTGAACAACAACAACAAATTTAGCTATTTATTTATTTAGCTATTCAGCTATTTAGCTGGTGCAAATCCAAGGAGCCTCAGGAGGCGGATCAAGGCTGGGGGAAAGGGGATAGGATCTTGGCGTAAGTTGCTAACACTAAGATCTTCACCAAACCACCCCCTTGGTCTCTGCCCCTATCCTCCCCTAAATCAGCCCCTGCACCACCTTACCTTATCCAGCAGGATGTCTATGGCCACTAGCTCATGCCTGGAGCACCTGGCCATTTGTGCCCATGACAGCAGCACAGCATTTGCAATGCCACATTGGCATTTACAGTGGCAGATTGGGAGTTCCACTGCCTTCTATGTCCAATAGGACTGGGCTGCCCATTACTTTTTTCCTAAATGCAAAAAAAGTGTGTTAACCTTTGAGCTCAGGGAAGGTGCTCCAAAATATCAGCCAAACCAAAAATTTTCATTAGCTCCATGCATTTCACTTTTGTACCACAAAAAGTGTGAAAGGGTTAAGTATACAAACTAATGGAACTTTTTGCAGTGTACTCTGCTTAATGTAATTGCAAAAAATCAATGCACTTCAGCCTGTCAGTTAGCAGTCTTGCATTTAATTGAATAACATGCCAAGTATTTTAATCTGTTTACCAATGTAAATGGAACAGAGCAGTCTAGTAGGTCTAATAAACACAAATGCTTTTCCTGACTTACAATAGGGTTAGAACATGACCTTCATTTTAAACACCTACCATACATTAGAAACAAAAATGCTATCCCTGTGCCTGTTCACAGCCTTTGGGGAGGTCTTTATGCAATGTCATATTTACATCGTGTCCATGTGCTTCCCAACACTTAGCTAAGATTCAGAATTGCAGTTCAGTGTTGATTCCATGGGCATTTGATCATTATGCTGTCATGTGACTTGGATCCCAAGATGGCATTGCATGAGAGGGAAGCACTTCCGCTCACCCTGATTCCCTCCTGCCCAATTTTCCAATGCACTGCAGCCACTGTGCACTGCTCCACTGCTCCTGAGGGGGCTTCAGAACAGCGAGAGATGTAGCAAGGAGGTCTGCAGTGCACAGATGATCTGCTGTAATCAGGAGCTTCAACCTTGTGCAAGCAGAAGTCCTTTCTACTCATGCAGGGTTCATTTGACTGCAAATCCATGAATACAGGTGTGCCCCAGTATCCACTGATTCAGTATCCACGGTTTCAGTTACCCACGAATACCATGGATATTGGGACGTCTATTAAAATAGAGTGTGGGGAACATTGAACAAATCATTTTTTTTTAACCTTGTTGCAGCAAAACCACTGATGTGCTCCTATATTTTAAAAAGGCGTCCCCAGTATCCACAGTTTCAGGTATCCACAGTGGGGTCCAGAATGGGTCAGATACTGGGTCATGTCTGTATAACAACACAGGCCTGGGAAACTGAACCTCAGAAAAACCTTTTTTTCTTCTCAAAATTTATGGCAGTTTTATATGAATTTGGGGTGCTGATTCCAAAAACGGCATCAGTTTTGCCCTAGTTTTGGAGATACGGCAAAGCGTCTCTGGTGAATGGCTTAAGCAGCTTCCTCGTAAGAAGCTGCTTGGGCTATTCACTGAAAGGGCTTTGCCATATCTCTAAAACTAGACATGATAGGGCAAAAACTGCGGTCATTCTTTGAATCGGCACCCCAAGTATACCCAGGAATGAGTCTAGCTTTAAAATGGGAAAATGTGCATTGGTCTGTGTAATTAGCCTGTGTGTAGCAATTTTGAGTGTTCAGAGCAGCAAATTTTCAGCCTTTTTCATCTCACGGCACATGGACAAGGCACTAAAATCGACAAGGCACAACATCAATTTTTTTTTTTTTACAATTGACAAGGTACACCAAGGTGCTGATGTAGAGGCTCATATCCCCCAATGGTCCCACTAATACATGACCCTCCCCCAAACTCCCACGGCCCACTGGCAGCCCATTCAAATCACACCAATATGCTGCAGCCCGCTGGTTGAAAATTGCTGGTTCACAGTGCCTCAAATGTGTTAGCTGGTTGCAATCGTGACAACAATAACCCTGTAAGTTATAATCCCCATATTGCCCAGGGGAAGACTGAGGATAAAAAGGGCTATGGTTTGCCACAGGCCACCTAGAGAGTTCTTGGCAAGTTTCATCCTGGGAATTTCAGTCTCTTAGCTACTAAGCATCACTAGCTCTCCTGAAATAAACAGGGAAAGTCATTTTCAAGAACAAAACCAAAGGGAAAGATATTTTGGAAATGGTTGCATTCAGAATCCAGCCGGCCACTCAACCGCTACAGGGAGATTTAATTAGAAAACTTCTGGTATTTTTCCTCATCGGAAATGATCGTGCAGCCTCTTTGTCTGTACATTGTATTTATGACTCAAGTTTTTAAGATGCTTGTGCACAGGTCTCCCTTGTGACCTTGAAGCAAGACAAACCAAATTTGAAATGGACTGACTTCCAGGACATTTGCAGAGATGCTTTCTGACACAATCAGAACACAGTGGCTTCTCAAGTTTATTTACTGTCCGAAGATCTAATATCTGTAACTTTAAAAACTATTTGGTAAAAGCAGTGGCATACCTGAGGGGGGGGCAAGGGGGAAAAGGCCCTGGGTGCTGGGCTTGAGGAGGGCAGGTGGTTTGCACCTTCTTGGAAGGAAAAGCCGGCTCTGCGTAGGGCTGGCCCACCCCCTCTCAGAGGGGCAAGCTGGCCTTGCGTAGCCATGTTGGGTCGTTCCGAGAAGTGACCCGGAGCGGCTACACTTCGTAGCCATGCAGGGGGGGGGCAGTAGCACCTGCTGGGCCAGTGGAGTCATTCAAATGATTTAGGAACAGGAACTCACTTTTGATTGGCACTTGTCGGGAACCCGGAACCAGCCATGGAGCCCGTTAGGATCCGGAACGCCCGTTCTGGTCCGTTCCCCCTGAATGACATCACTGGGTGCACCCCTGGAGGTGTGCCCCCACGGCACCAACCCCTCTTGGATCCCCCCTGTGTAAAAATTCCATATAAGCACAACACTGAGGGGAGGCAGAAAAGAGGACTATTTTCTTTATTATAAATTATTATAGACTAGAAAAAAAATACAACTGTCACCACCAATGCCAAAAAGAGTAATTTTGATAAATTGAACAGGCATTGGACAACTGGGTATTTCAAACAGACACACTGAATAAAGCAGTGACACTGATTAACCCTATTTTATTCTTAAACAGCCTTTAATTTCAGCCAGTGTCCTGAAACGCCCTTGCATCCCGGATGCCTCTCTGCGTCGCCGCGCTGTCATCCATCCTGCACGGCAGCTTGGCATGCGCTCCTGCAAAGCTGCATTTGTCTCCTTTCCATTTTTTCTCACCAAGGCTGCTTTAAAAAACAAAAAACAAAAAACCACACTTAGCAATTTTTATTCTGCACTGTGTTTTCAATTTCTTCTAGTCTAACAGCACCAACTTTGATTAGTGAACAAGTTCATTTCATGCTACAGGTAATTTATAAAGCTATCAAGCAATATTGACCTCAATTGGCTTTCCCTCTCAGCTTTTAAAGCTTGTTTTGTTGGTTAGGAGTCTATGGCAAATAAGACCCAGTTTATTTTATAGTGCCTTCTTCATGGGCCCGTTTCCTGATTCGGCCCTGAGGCACAGAACCTATGGAAGGCATCAGACCACATGCCCATCTAGTCCAGCATCCTTTTCCCAACAGTTGTGGGCCAGGTGGTTCCCTTGTGGTTTGTCCCCAGAATCTGGTACTCAGTTCTCTCTGAACTCCAAGGTTCCATTTGAGATCACGGCTAATAGCGCTTGATTGAATAAGCTCATCTTCATTTTTAAAAAGTACAGTGGAGCACTGGAGGCTGAGCCAGGATTGCCTGGCAATGGCATTTGCCAGTGATGTCAGCTTCGGCTGCTCTGAGTTTTGGGTTGGACAAGAGTTGCTTTCAAGGTATTAAAAAGTCTGTTGCTAAAAGAAGCTGCTCCTCATAATTCCATCATGGATGTGTGTCTGTATCAGTCACAGTATGACAAGTGGAAGAGTTGGCATTTGATTATGATCAGAAGTTCCAGGCGAAACGTTAGGATTAAGTTATTCTAGGAGCTTAGCTTTATTGTTTTAGCAGGGTGCATATATTATATTTATTATCTCAAGAAATTAAATGCTTTTCAAGGAATTTGTAGCCACATTTCTATTCTTTAAATAAAATCTTCTATATTCTATATTTATATATATTTATATTTATAGGGTTGTAACTTCAAAAGAAACTGAGAGCCCAATCCTGAACTGACTGGCTCCTGCAGGAGCAACAGCACCAAACTGGCAACTGCTGCATCCTGTGGAAACTGCTAGAGCAGCTGCCAGAGGCTCCGTGAGAGAAGGGGGCATTTGCCTCCTTCTCCTGGGGAAGGCCCCATTGTCCACTATGGGGCTCCTTGGCTCAGCGCCAGCTATTTTGCTGGCAGTGAGTCAAGCAGCCCTGCGTCGGGCTGTCCCAGCCACCACCGGGGATAAGATCTAGCAGTGGAAGCCAACGCCGGGTGCCACCCCCTCGCAGGCGGCGCCACCTCTTCATCTAAGAATGCAATCCTAACCTGGAGTTAGGCCAGCACAAGGGACACCATGAAGTAAGTTTGGACCACTCTCAAAGTCAGAGATGCCAGTACCCAAACGTGGGCCATCCTCCCTGACTCCAAGAGTGGTCCAAACGTGCTTTACTGTGTCCCTTGTGCTGGCCAGGATTGCGTTCTAAATGTGATCTGGGCCCCGTGCAGAGCAATCTTACCCTGCCTGCCATGCCAATTGGCACCCCCCACATTGGCACTAGAGCAACAGGAACGGTGCTGTCCCATGCTGAGCCTCTCTCGCGTCGGCCGAAGCTCCGTTTTGAGCCGGGCATGGGATTGGCAGAGGGAGGGAGATTGTGGACGGGGGGGGAGGGTTTTAAAAACCTTCCCTACCCTTTTCTCGTTTCAGATATGCATCACTAAAGCAGGTGGTGTATGTCCGAGGAGAGCAATTTGTGATCGAGCAGCCTACCAGGAGCTAAGTACAAAACATCTTCACTACCTGCCATAAGGCCGAATCCTGGGTCCATCCAGGAAGCCGCGCAGCCCCAATTTGGGCCACACGCTCTCCTTGGATCTGCACCTGCTGTTTAGCAGGCACAGATGCAAGGAGCGCATAGGGGAGGCTGCAGCCTCCCCTACGGTAAGGGAATGAACATTCCCTTGCCACAGGGAGGCTCCAGCCTCCCCAACTCAGTGTTGGATTTGGGGCTGGCCAGCTGGCCTTGCCAATCCAGCACTTGGTAGGATTGCGCGCTCAGTCAACCTACCAAAGCGAACCAGAGCCATGAGGCCCGAGGCTCAGAGTTTACAAGGGTTAGCGAGTTAGCCCATAGGACTTCAGCTTCCCCTTAGGTGGAGGGTTGGTTGTTAAATGAAGTGGTGGCATCTTCTGGTTCTGAGAAGCATCTGACTGGGGTGTTTGGTGAGTGAGGTGGAGGCGCACAAGAACTTGTTCACGCTGAGAGGCCAATTTGCCTGGGAACTGCACTCTGCTTTCTCAGTGAGTGTTCTGCCTCTTGAGACGGTATGATACACAAGAATATATAGAAAACGTGTGCCTCTGACACGCTGGAAGTAGGTAAGCCGATGACACGGATGTATACAAGTGGTTAGAGAACACAGAATATGACAGTGGCTCTAGTGGCAATGGTACGTGCTGGAACGTATCCGCTCTTTTAAAAACCTTCCCAACCCTTTTCCCTTTTCAGACATGCATCACGAAAGTAGGTGGCATATGTCCGAGGAGAGCAATGTGTGATCAAGCGGCCTACCAGCAGCTAAGTACAGAATGTCTTCACCACCTGTAGGCTATCTTTTGCCCCCCCCCCCCACCACAGGTCACAACACCTTTTTAGAGGAGCTGCACTGGCCCAAGTGGTGGGGGAATTAACCTTCCAAGTATCACTGTAGCAAATGGCACTCTATGGTGTGTGTGTTTTTTGTGAAAAAATGGGGAGAAGTCAAGAATTAGATATTTTCTACCTCCGTGACATGGCCACAATTCCGTTTCCTTGTGACTATTAAAACAGAGAAAAAGCCCAAAACTGCACCATCACATGGCAAACATAATGTGTAGTTCAAGTCTAACTGCATACAGATGTATTAATGAGTTCCGAGGCTATCTGCATTCCAAGGTTCCAACAATGTGATCTGTACCATGAAGACACTGCCCCTTGGATTATAGACATTTTTATGCTTATACCCTGCTTTTCAGCCAGGAGGTGCTTCCAAAATGGCTTAATAAACGTGTACACTACTACTAGGTGGAGGGATTTATGAGAGCATCTAGGGTGAGCTGAAGATGGATTCAGAAGCTGGCTGACGTTGCCTCTTGAAATGTACTGTATGATGGTTGACAGCAAGGAGAAGTGGGCTAGCAAGCACAATCCCAACCTGACTCTCCCTTATGTGTGCACATATTTCTAAAATTACATATAATACTTATGCCCTGTTTTCTTAAAGGATCTCCCAGTTGTCACCCATCCAAGAGACTGATCGGATACACATCTGTTTAGCTGCAGATGCTCCCAGTTCATTGCATGGGTTTATCCTAAACCAGTGATGGCGAACCTTTTGGGCTCAGTGTGTCAAAACTTAGGAAAATGCTTAACTTGACTCCGCGGGTGTGTCAACTCCCCTCCCAAACAAAAGAGAAACAATTCTTTATAGTTATTTGTTTAAACCAAAAATACAGTCTAATCATGTATGGTGCCATGTATTATATAAAGCATCACATAATTACAACAATTAAAAATGAGTAAAACACATTCAGTTTTTGTCAGGCATTGGTGAATGCTGGTGTGTCACCCCAAACACTATGGTGTGTCAGCGTTGACACGCATGTCATAGGTTTGCCATCACTGTCCTAAACCATACTTGTGAATTGCATACTATAGATAAGGAAGAGTGACTTTGTCTGTCAGTGTTCTGGAGACTCTCTTTTGACTTCTCTGAAATGAGATTCCGCTATTGTCATTTGGCATTCATGCTACGAGAACAATGAAAAATGAGAGATTTTCATAACAAAACTAAATTCCATTACAAAATGGGCATTTTCCTATTTTCTGAGGCTGCTTACCTTCAGATCTGAGAACAACGTATTAGAAGCGCACAATGTCTCCGCATTTCTGCACATGACCACAGAATCTTGTAAACGCAACTTCAGCACAGTGGTGGGATGAGGGAATACAGAGAATTTAGTGCATGGGTGACCTTTTTTCTAGTCATTGCTGATAAAGGTTAACACATTTTGAAAGTTTGTCAAGCGAAAATGAAAGATTCTCTTTGTCTGAAATATGTTATTTGAGTCTCTATTAAAGTTGGGATGCCTGAGACAACCTCGATGCGCTGAATGACACTGCAGGAAATGGACGTTTTTGTCAACAATTTCACAATGGTGTTAGAACCCAGACTGTCAAACATAATAAGCCAATTTCTTTGCACAAGCCAAGGGGGCTCCAGATTTTGAGAACCATTGGAAGACTGTAGGCCCCTCACTACCAGGGCATTCCCTAAGCTGATGTGTACCTTAGCAGATGGCATGCTACAGTGGGGACAAAAATGGAGCAA
Organism: Lerista edwardsae; assembly: GCA_029204185.1. Lineage (NCBI taxonomy): Eukaryota > Metazoa > Chordata > Lepidosauria > Squamata > Scincidae > Lerista > Lerista edwardsae. Next base: position 19,954,439 of record JAJKFI010000012.1, on the reverse strand, counting down.
CTCCCTCAACCAGAGTTATCTCCTTGGCAGAGCGAACTGGAGCAGCTTATGCTTTGGGGGACCCTTTGCTTAGGCATCACACAGTGAGAGGTCCAACTTTATGTGGAGAACTTATCAGTCTGGGGTCTGAAGCAGTGCAGCCCAGATTTACCACCTCGGTGGTAAACAGTCATTGTCAGCAGGGTTAATGGCAGCAGTCAACATCAACAGGCAGACACCAAGGACAAAAGGATGCCAGAAGGGTCCAGTACTGGTCACCAAATCGATGTAGACGAGCTGGTTGAAAGCAAGGCCATCCCTATTGGGTGGAAAGGCCCAGGGCAAGGAAACCTATGTGGGCGTCCATCAGGCCAAGCCTCTGTGGCACCTGCATTCCATGGCAAGGTGCCAACCTCCAACTTCATTTTTCTTCTCCATGGAGTGTACTAAGTCACCAAGTCCCAAGGGTATGTGTGTTCTCCCTTCATTTTTTACCACTGGAAATTTCTGGGGTTCTCCACTGTGGTATCTTATTTTTTCCCACTACCATCACTTCAGCGCTGATATAATCTTCAGTCCCAATGAAGAAGGAGGCTCATCTACACATGGAAGATTCCCTGAATGAGTCCCCGAACCTTAGAACACCTCCCAGACACGACCGGAAGGCATTTGTGGCCTTGCAGTGGTCTCGCAGACTCAAGGTGGTTCACACAGGTAGGCTGAACATAACTCCCACTTTCCAATGGGATTTTTACAGGTAGAACAACTATTTCTCCAGGTTATTCCCTACAGAGTGCAGTCATCATCTTGGCTGCTGGCTCTTGAGCTTTCCGAGCTCTTCATAGGCAGCTGCAACCAAGCTTCAGACCAGTTTCTTAAGGATGTTTTTGTTTTTAGCCAGCTGGTTTCTCCGCACTCCACTCCTCCACACAGACATGAGGCTGAATTCTATACCCCCTCCCAAACCATGGACACAAACACGCGTGTCCTTGGTTCTGACCCACCAGAGCTGGTGCAGATCAGAGTAGATCTATCAGGGCTTCCAGGGCTTGACAGGATAAGGGAACCTGTCACCACCACCCTGGATACAGCAGCGGCCATTCTGGCGCCACTGTACCATGGGGCAGCAGGGAAGCCTAGGATAGGGCCCTTAGTCTGTTGCAACAGAAACTCAAAGACTAACGAGTTTATTTCAGCAAAAGCATTAATGGACAATTTCCTACTGTAGATAAACTTACCCACTAAGGATTTCATACTTCTGATGACCTGGATTGTACTTCATGAAAGCTTATGCTGAAATAAATCACTTCATCTTGAAGGTGCAACAAAACTTGGTTTTACAATGTTTTGTGAGGCAGGAGCCCAGCAGAACAGAGCAGCAGAGTTGCACTGTAATTCGTGATAACGTTTATGCATTGGACACTATGAATTCTGTCTCATAGAGCATACATGATATAGTGTATCATCAACTAATTGAGTGACTGATTTCAGTAAGAACTCCTGGCCATACAACCTGTTTCACCTTGCTTGCTTCTTAATTAAGTTTTTCAAAAATGTGCAAAAGGTAAAGTCTAGACCAGTATTTCTCAAACGGTGGGTCAGGACCCACTTGGTGGGTCATGACCTGATGTCAGATGGGTCACAGAAAGCTGGGAGCAGCCATCTTGGAAGACCTTACTCTTCCTATATTCCTTTTGTGAGTGTTAACAGTTTGAATTTCCAAGTGAGGGCTTTTTAAAAAAATGTTTTAGTTCAGTGCTTTTATATAATATTTTGTCCTCATGTTGAGCATCTAGAACATTTTGTCCTCATCTTGCTTTCTGTCAGGGATATTTCATGGTTGTGCAGTTGCTGTAGTCCAAGAATGCCAGTTTGCATTCCAGGAGTGTCATTTGATTACATCACAATGATGGCACTTCCTGCATGATGATGTCACTTCTGGCCATGACATCACTTCCAGTGGGGCCCATGAGTGCCATTCTAAAAAGAGGGTCCTAGTCTAAGATGTCTGCAAACCACTGACCTAGAGTGTAGATTCCCAAGCTCCTCCTTCCTCTTCATTACACACATCAGAATAACCATGTAAACGTTAATAATACGCTTTACAGCAGTGGTTCCTAATCTCTCCCACCCTGCAACCCACCACATCTGGCTGATAATCCTGGTAGTGCCTGGGGGAGGCTCCAGAGGCCAGTGACCGACTCTACATGCCCCTGAAGGCCTAAGGCCTGCAAAGTGGGTTTCTGGCTTGATGCATCCCAGCAGAGGCCCCCCACCACCAAGACTGTAACCCAACTGGCATGGGCTCGTGACCCACCAGTGGGTAGCAACTGATAGTCTGGGAAAGCCTGCTTTACAGTGATGGACATGTTTTAGTATCACTGTTTACAGATAGAGCAAGAAGTTGACTTATTCTTTCCAAAGTGCAGTGCTGGATAAGGATGGAGTGCTGGATTTTTTTTTACCCCAAACCACAATTCCAGAGACTAGTATGGCAGTCATTGTCTTGAATGGAGTTGGCTGGTCCCAGTGTGACAATTCCACATCTAGTACAGAGGCAAGTGAATCACACCAAAACGTTGCAAAACCTTTTAATGTCTATATTGCCCTAAATATACAAAAGGAATTGATTTATTTAAAGAAGGACATGCAAAATAGAAAATACCTGTTTCGACTCTTTCAGCCCAATTCTAGCCTTCCCTCTGCTGATGCAGCAAGGCCAAAATGGCATCTTGCTGCATCCTGCTGGGGGAGGCAGTCACGGATATCTCCTCTGGGTAAGGGAAGATTCATTTCCCTATCCAAAGCTGCCATGGTTTACTCAGACGTGCGGCAGCAAAACAGCTGGCTCAGGTCTGCATGGACTCGTGCCGTGAGATCAGGTCTGGCAGTCACTGCTGCTGCCAAGTCCACTCCCATCCTAGAGCTGAATCACCCTTCCCAGCCCACCTATTCTGTACCCCCTGTTCCGCCTCGCCAGCTGGCCTACCTTTGTTGGTGAGTTTGAGGCGATCCACTGGCATGCAAGAGGTAATTTTGACCTCTATGCCAGCACTTCTGCCAGTGTGTGTTTTTTATGACGACCATAAACCATTCTACCTTGGTGGAACGCGCGTTCCACCAGCATACATGCCCAATAGGATTGGGCTGTTTAGAAACAAAAACATATGAAATCCAATATACCAGTAACGATAGTACTATTGGGAGGTGTAAACCTTCACATAGTTCTAGCCACTATTTTTGTAGTTGTAAAGGATATCATAACTATGGCTCTTCCACAATTATGGCAATCCATGCCACGACTGTGGCATGAATCCAGCTACTGAATAAATCTGAAGAAACATATTTAAAAGAGAGCAAACTGGTACTTATTTATTCTCCACTCAATTTAGAACAGCACTAAAATTTCTAAAACTGTACATTAGCTTGTGGATACAGTCAAATTTGTTAAAGTGCCAGCGTTAAACCTGCAACCTGCTCCATGTCTCAGCATGTCCAAATATTAAATGTGGACTCCATAAAGGCAGATGCACACGTACCCTTACACATTATGTCCTGTTCTTCCAAGGAAGGATATCTGTAATCCAGTAGAGAAACAGAGAAGAGATTGCTTTGGTATGATCTGCAAAGGAGAAAATCATTTCTTCATGAAATGTCAATAAGATAGTTTTCAATAAAAAAATAAAATAAAAATCTCCCTGGATTAAACTAAAAACGGCAAACATCTGTTTCCATTTTCTTATTCATGGAAAATACCTACCCCCAGGAGCCACGAACAACAGAAACAGTCAAGGCCTGAAAATAAACAATTGCTGCTATGAAATAGGCTGCTTCTATTGGAGATTTGTTTTAGATTGGCAAGGTGAAGGAGAAACATAGCAGTGAAATGACTAGTACGATGCTTATTTATTTAAAAGTTCTGTATCTTGCCTCTCTCCAAACATCCAAGGCAGCATGCGACGTCCCCCTCTCCAGCAGCCCCTGTCCACAAGGGCAAGGGGGCTGCACAGGGGTCGGAGGATGACCCAGACAGTTGATGGCATACAAGAGGTGAACCTGAGAGTCCTTTCTTGGGAAAGAACTCTGTGTATTCTTGGGCCACTCGTCTCCCCAAAGTCTCCCCTGGTTATGTCACTAGTAAGGGCTGGTCTGGTAGATGTCCTGACCTGAAAGTCCCGACACCTCAATCCAAATGGGAAAGAGCCCTGGGTTGGGCTTGGCGTCCCTGCACCTATTTATGCACGCTTCTCCCCCCCCCCCCCCGCCGACAGCTTTCTGTCTGTGGCTTTAGACATGATGGTTCAGGCAGCCCTGAGCTGGGACCAGTAGCTCTTCACCCAATGCAATCTTCCTTTTAGGCATAACCCTTTTAGCTGTCTTCAGGAGCAGTCTCTGGTGGTCTGGGCATCCTGACGTCCTACTTTGGGGGTCAGCCAACCGCCCCACTGCCGCCGCCGCATCCCTCCCGGGGCCCAGAGCCGGTGGGGATAGGTGATGTTCTCCACCTTGCCTCTCTTCTCTTGGGCTCAGCTGCAGCCCTTTTAACCCTCGGGTGGCCCCCTCCTCATCAATGGAAGGAGGCACAGCTGGAGGTGGCCCACCGTGCTCCCCCTGCCTGTCCCACGGCCAGCCTAATTCCTCTGGGCTGGTCCAGGGGGCTGGAACAGTGCAAAATGAAGCATGCAGTATTATAAAAATCACAGAACAGCAACAGCAACACACATTATTTAAAACATCATCAGAATAAAAAGCGGGAAGGAGAGAGAAAAATATACAAATGAAACCTATTCAGAGAAGGCCTACTGAAACAAATGTGTCTTCAGCCGCCTCCAAAAATCAGGAAGCCCACAAGAGACCTCGTGTTTCACATTGTATTTCAGTCCTCAGTTCCGATGCTCCTTTTGTTTTCTCATCCCATTGATCATGCACCATCTTGTTATTTCTCTCTCCACAGGTGACCCTTTCCTCTTCCTTTTCACGCTGTTCTCATCTGCGTTCTCTTTCTTTACCCTACGTTCCATCTCATCTTCTGGTTAGCTGTCCTGTTTCCTTGACACTGCCTCGGCTTCAGTCATATGGTTTGGCCTCTCATTCTCTGCCTCTTATTATCCATTTTCCCCATTTGCTTTCTTCATTCACAAGTTCTGTGAGGCATTTCCTTCTGTAAATGTTCAAGTTGCTAGGAAGTCTGTGGCTCAGACTCTATTCTTTCACTTTGCCTTTTGGTTCTCCATCTTTCTCCTCCATTTAATCTCGCTACCCTTCCGATCAGTCAGTTTGCAATTGTGAACAGAGAACTGGTTTTAAAACATTTACTGTAATACTAATAATTACTACTAATTTTAGTCATCTCATAACTAACATATTATTTCTTTTCTGTTCTTTTTTTAAATGAATGCTGCTCCCCACGAGTGCATGTCCAAGCTTCTCATTTCTGGAGAGTTGGGATGCAGGGATAGACCAAATGTGGATATTACTTAAGATAGAACATAAGGAAAGGCCTGCGGAATCAGACCCACCTAGTACAGCGTTTGATTTCCCACAGTGGTCCACCAGCTCCCTCTGGGAAGCCCACAAGCAGGACGGAAAGGCACCCCTCGTTTCCCAGGAACTGGCATTCAGAGACATACTGCTGTAGGACCTGCAGGTAATGCTCAGACAGCATGACTAGGAGCCCCAAGCCCCAAGCTTCTTCAATGGGAAAATATATCCATGAGTCACATCCATGCGTTTTGACTCACGTGGGATTTGCAACTGCATGTTTGCTACAATCCAGGGCTACCTTCGTGGCCCAAGCTGCGCTCCTGGGTTGCCAATCATCCCTCAGCAAAATAATAGGAAGAACTTCATAAAGACTCTGAAGGGTTGCCAAAAAACACACAGAGGCTTAAAAAAAATTAGGGGCACTTAAAACATTGAAGTGTGCAGCCATACTTGCAGTCTTCCAGAAACTGGAGCTGTAAACTACAGCCACACTTTCCTATCCATCAAATACTATTTGTTTTAAATGCTCAGCATTTTCTACAGCACTCCCCAGTGTTGTATAATTATTACACTTTACGCCACCTCCTGTTTAATTCCCTTTTCATTGCATACCATTTATTATTCATAGTTGTAATGCATGCGGGGAATCCAGATTGTGCATGGCAGGTGAAAGGTCTAGTGACCCAGGAATAAAAGATATATGGAGGAGGAATTATTAGAGGACAGTTCTGCAGATTTTTTTAAAACCTGCCAGAAGACACTTCTAGCTCTTTAGTGGGTAATAATTTCCTAGGCAACAAGCCAGACGACTAATTTTCAACTTGATAGTTGCCAACAAAGAAGGAAAATGTTAACAGGCATATTTAAAAGAAGAGGGAACACCAGGGGCCAGAAAGAGGAGTTCATAGCCCAGAGAGGAATGACTTTTTCAAGAAAACCCATGTCCCCAAGATTGTGGATGAAGACTTTCAGCTGTCACTCAATATACGTGGCTCAGCCTCTACATCTTTTCTGCTCAGCTCACCAAAAGGCCACATGGGAAATCCTTTTCACCACAGCTGCCTCCTATTTCCTGTCTTCCAGATGTTCTGGAACACATGAAGCACCTGCCAGACGGGACTCCTTTACATTCTGTTCACTACCCAAGTCCCAGACAATCTGCTTTGTTTTATTGGAATATGAATGGAAGCAGCTGGTCAAAACCTGATTTGTTTTTAAACAAAAACAAAACACAAGGACCTCGATGCCGTATCGAAAAAGGACATTTTGTTTCTTCTTTGAAAGTGAGGCCATTTTTCAACAAAATATTCGCACAGCAAAATATTTTAGTCCAATTTAGCTTTTGGAAAAACAGCCCAGGGAAGTTCATATGACATAAGCCTCCAAGCCACCTTGGGCATGCAGAACAAGTGCAGCCCTTTTGATCTCAGCCAGAGAACGTTCTCAAACTTCCCCTTCACTCAAGTCCTTTGACAGAAATCTGGATTTTTTTAAAGTAATAATTTCTTTTCTGATTTTCTTATCTGTTAAATTGGGTTTTCTTTCCCCACTACAGTGAAACATTGCCAGAGTGATGTGATAAGGTGTGAAGAGAATTCTGGATGATTGCTTTAAAAGCCATTGTATTTTCCATGAGATGTGAACAATATTTACACCAGGATCAGGTCTAGGAAGAGAACAATGCACTTATCAGGAACAAAGAAAGGAATTGTCAACCATGCTTGCAGCTATTCTCTTTCTTCCAAGGTCTTAAATGAAATGCTGAAAGATTGCCATCTTGTAAATGCTAGTGCTTTTTTTTAAAAGGTAACCCCAAGATTGGTTAGAATACAGACAAATAAATGTGTAGGAAAGAGAGAGTCTGGGAGAATAAAATGTTTTGCTGCATACACTTCACTAAATGAGTAAAAGCGCCAGTAACATTTGTTTTCTTTTTGAACCTGTAATGCCAATTGGCTGGAAAAACCTATATAGTCAAACCCAACCACACTGTACTGTATTTACACAGAGCAGCTGCAGGAGACTGCTTTGTGGCTTACAGCCTGACCCTGAGGACTCTATCTCCGGCGATACAAGTGTACTGCTGGTTCTAGGTGTCGTAATGTGCTGTAAAGCGCATTTACAACAGGGAGCACCGGCATGGGCACCAGTGTCAGTTGGCACTGCGCCTTATTGTGAGTGGAATGTTGTCGGCACGCCAGCAGACCCACTGGGGTAGCGGGAGGTAGGGAGGGGGCATGACTGGGCAGGGGGAGGGGAGGAGGGGTCCTACCACGGGGAAGGGATCGGCGCACCCGCTCAAATGCGGGTGCAGAGTCAAAGACGTTGGCACTGCAGCAGTGTTCCTTAGGGTAAGGAAGGCAATGCTCTTTCGGAGACTTTGGTTGCCTCCGACAGTGGTCCGGGTGGCCTCTGGATGCAGCGGTTACCATTCTGGCACCGCTACTCCTCCAGGAGCCACCAAGGAGAGGGTCAGATTCTTATTCTGCATGAAGGTTCATTTCAAGGAACCATGCAAATGAAGCGCACGTTCATTAACACGATCCCTGCCAATAAAACCAGAACTGTGGTGTACACATAGATGACCCTTAGCAGTTGTGTGCAATGAACATACCAGAAGTCATCGTTGAATGTACCTGGAACTCTTCCACAACACTTTTTAGTCTTTCAACATCCTGCAGAAGCACGAGGGATTTCATCTGATGCAGTACATTGACATCTGACGCAGACATATTGCGCGATTCGAGACACTGTAAAATCTCATGAACGCTTTCTGAACTCACAGCTGATTCTGCACATTTTGATTGCTCTAAGAAAAAAAAACAGGCAGGATTACTTCAGAAGCTGATCTAAGGTGAATTTATTAACTGTTTTCAGTTTTCAAAGTCATCTTATTGTTTTAATTCTAAATCTAAAACAAATGCTGTACAACACAGTCAGGTGAATATTTCTCTGTGATGCTGAAATAATGTGATGTTGAAATAAAAATGATACACCAGTCTGAAAGAAGAATACAAAAAATGCCTGTAAATCCTTCCAAATCTATCTTTCCTTGCAAAATCTGCATCAGAGCAGAATGTTAGGATCTCCATTTTACGAATTCACATATTTAAGGCATTTCCAGGCCAGCAAATTATGAGTAATCTGCATGTAGTCAGTTACATATTTTATACACACATATAAACACATACATAAACACAGTTGCTGGGAAGATAGAGGTAGCTTCTCTGTATGCATACAATAGAAAACCTGTGGTGCTTTACATGCAGATTGAAGCATGTTGTGTACTTTGAAAAAAAAAAGTACAGTATTTCAAGAGCTGGTTCACCATGAATATCACTTGGTTACTCATAACTTCATGACTGGCAGTTGAATGGTGAACTGACAATGTTGAATGGTGAACTGACACCATTGTCCAGCACTGTGAGGTGAGGGGACATGAAAGCCTGCCATTATCATGTTTGATCAGTGATGGTTCATTCACACATTTATCCTGGCATCATCAGGTAGTGAACATAAATTTACAGACAAGACCATATTAGTATGATGATCACAATTAGACTTTAAAACTGTGTTAACAACAAAATAGATGTAGATGACTATGAACGTATAAGCATGCAAAAAAATAAATAAAAGGAAAGGATCTGCAAATCTGGGGCAAACTTTGGTAGTAATTTTAACAGCACACACTGAAACAGTAACTATACTGGCAATATTTTGCATTAAACAATTAAACTGTGGATACTGGAAACTGGAGCAACAGCAGGCAAAAAGGTGACCTTGAATTTGCCATTGTGGGTTGGCTTATAGTATAAATATTTATATTTTGAGATTATCTATTGAAAATTAGACAGCATTTTCCGCACTGTGGCACAATCCCATCCAACTTTCCAGCACTGATGCAGTTGCATCAACAGGGTGTGTGTTGCATCCTGCAGTGGAATAATAGTTGTGGAGGCCTCCTCAAGGAAAGAGAATGTTCGTTCCCTTATCTCAGACCTGCATAGCAGCTGCATCAGCACCTGTTGGGTAGTATTTGGGCCTGCGTGTTCTATCATTTCAGAACCCTTCCTATCCAACTTTATATCCATTTATTATTTAAAGCTTTATTTTATTTATTGACTAGGTTTATATTCCGCTCTATCTCCACAAAGGGCATCCGGAGAGGGGAACGATGCTTCCGCCCCAAATTAATATCAGTGTGATCACGTCAGAATCCAGATCGCCTGAATGCATTTTGTCCCACACAGGAAGTGCAAAGCTTGACATGAGGATCTGCATGAATTTTGCCACATCACTGCAGAATGGTTTGCAAATGTGCTTTTAAGTGTGTGGATCTGCCTGGAAAGACACTGCCCATAAATAGGTTGCCATATGGAACAGCCTCGGTTGTGTAGCTGAGGGGAGTTACACGGGCCACACGACCCCAGGCAGGACTCTCCCCGGGGTGGCAATGACGCTCCCTGCCCCCTTGCTTGCAACCTCAACTGTGTCACACTAAAGAAGGCTCCAGGGACAAGCAGAATCTACTGTCCCCGGAGCCTTCCTCAGTGCACTGTGGCTGGAGCGAAGCGCTCTAACCGTGCTGGGGAAGCTCCAGGGGTAGACAGAACCTGCTATGCCCGGAGCCGTCCTTCACGCAGTACAGCCAGAGCAGAGCGGGCCACTCCCAAGCAAGTGGCTGGCGCCATTCCTACTATGCCAAGAAAGGTTGCAGGGTTTTGCCCTCTAGAGCCATCCTTGGTGCAGCCGATTGGCCACAATTACTTCAGGCATAACCAATCAGTTGCACTGAGGAAGGTTCTGGGGGACAGGCAGACTCCACCCCTGAGCCTTCCTTGGCACAGCCAATTGGCTGTGCTGGAAGTAATTGCAGTATCACCCCCTGCATCACCTCCACACCTGCGTGCTACACCACCCTGCCAGAATGGCTACATTTTGAGCCAAACAATGGCAAAAGAGGGCAAGGGGCTGCAACCTGGCAGTGTTCACTGCTTTAAATGACATCTACTGTGCACCCCCTCCCCCAGAGAACCCAGGAAACACCATATGCTCCCTCTGCAAATCTTGTTTTTCTATACAGTATGTTTCAAGATTTTGTTCTTGATTAGGCTTTCTACCATCTTATCTGGAACAGATGCTAGGCTTACTGGTTTATAGTTTTCCAGGTCCCCTTCTTTTTTATAAAAGACTGGCATGGCATTAGCTATCTTCCACTTCTCTGGCACATTGGATGTTTTAAGGAACAAGTTGCATATTTTAGTCAGAAGATCAGTAATTTCACACTTGAGTTCCTTAAGAACTCTTGGGTGGATGCCATCTGGGCTCATGACGTTAATCTTTACTTGCAGAAAAAGGGCTTCCAAATCTCTTACCACTTGCTATTACGAATATATTTTTACCAAGCGTGGTACAACATTCCTGACTCCTGTATACGGTGCCATATAAAGGCTGCCACCTTTCCCATGTTTGTTCGTACTTCTGTTATGTCCCTGACAGAGTTGCATCCATCCAAGAGCGGCTGCTCATAAATTCAGGCCATAAAAAAAAAAGATACCTACACTTTTTTTTTGCACTTGATAAAAAAAAAAGGATAAGCATACATTTAATTCTCCGATGGCATTACTGATGAAAGAGGGGAAATGTACCTACTCTCTGAAAAATAGATTTCTTGTGTTGCTTGCAAAAAATCCAGAATGTCATCTGCTTTTTTATCTGTATCTTCAAAGTCTGTTTCTTCCTCCCGCTCAGGCTTATATGTGAAATCTATACCAGTTGGTTTTGTTAGCAAGCCAGCTGCTCTCAGTTTTTCTTTCTGCCGCTTCTTTTTCATTTTCCTCTTTTTGTTTCGACTGAGGTTTGGGCTGCCTGAGCACTCCAGCTGTAACTTATCTTCCATCAGAGTGTCATCCCTCCCACACTCCGCTTGGCCTCCGCATAAATGGTCAGGATTTTGCAAAACATTCTTTTGTTTCTTCCTTCGAATGCGCTTCCTCTTGGGTTGCCCTTGATAATTTTCCTCTGTAGGTTAAAAAAAAATGTTGATTGTAAATAAAATGAGCAGAGAGAAGCCGTACACGATAAGAACATCTCTTTCTCCCACTTCTGGGAAGTTAAGGTTTTTCTGATCCTCTACAGGTGCAGAGGGCTTGATATGGATGAAAGGATTATCATTCATATAGCACCAATAATATATGTAGGGGTTATAGAACATTAGCAAAAAGAGACAGATTCCGGCCAAGCTAATAATCCAAATTTCAATAGTGGTGAACTAAGGAAGTGGTGAACTGGGACGAGGTGGTGCAGCGGGTTAAATCGCTGAGCTATTGAGCTTGCTGACCAGAAGGTTGGGAGTTTGAGACTGAGCAACAGAATGTACTCCCTTTGCTTGCCCCAGCTCCTGCCAACCTAGCAGTTCGAAAGGACGTAAAAATACAAATAGATAAATGGGTACCACTTTGGTGGGAAGGTAACGGCGTTCCATGCGCCTTGGCATATAGTCATGCTGGCCACCATGGAAGCTTGTCCTTGGACAAACACCAGCTCTTCGGCTTAGAAACCGAGATGAGCACCGCCCCCTACAGTTGGTCACGACTAGACCATTCGGTCGGTTGTGGGGAAACCTTTACCTTTCAGGAAGCAAGAGATGAAGGTGCCTGTAGTTCACGTATATAGACTGGTTCATCTGGGGATGAGGACTAAAGGATAAATCTTGAGGATTCCATGAAGGCAGAGCCTCAGGAGGCATTTAAAGGAAGAGGATTATAGGATCTCAATAATGTCAAGGGCCTTCATCGTAATACACCATCAAGGGAGGAACTGGGTGCTGCTTGGAGCAATGCGAAGGTGCTCCAGGGAGCCGCTTTGCGCAGGTCTGAGCTGCACCCAGCTCCTCGGAGGGGGTGGGTGCTGCTTTCAGTGGCATGAAGCTGCATTGCACCGCTATGGGCTGCCTCTTCCTTTCCCCGCATTTTTAATAGGGGAAAGTAAGGAGGAGGCAGGCCATAACCTTGCCGATGCAGGGAGTAATTGCAGTGATATGACGACGTCACCGGAATTACTTCCAGGGTGGGTGGGTGGCTGATTGGGGGTTTGCCCAGGCGGGTGAGCCCCCAGGACCGCCACTGCATCTGGGGGAAAAATCTGGGGTTCTTTTACTTTTCTGATGATGATCATCATCTAATGGATCGTCATTCTGATGATGGATTTCTGTTTTTGAGCAGAGTAGCTGAAGTCTTGGCATCATGTGAAAGCTTTCTCTAAGGGCAGAACTACGTGACATGAGGCAAATGCTGAGCACTTGACATTTGCCTTGGCATACTCATGTGGGGGGGCATTTGGAATCTGCAGAACTTGAAGAGCTGGATTTAACTTCTTGCCCACTAGAGTTTCTTCTCTCCTGAGAATCCACCCTCCCGGTTGCTTTAACCTTCTCCCCCTGCCAGGCTATTAGAACAGAAATAGGCAAGAGTGAAAGAATAATTGTAGGGGTAGAGAGGACATTTGCAAGTAAGAATGAGCACATGTAGGAAGGTTAACCGCACCACCTCCTGCCTACTGATTCTCTCCTAGAAATGGCCTCTCCTCAAACCCGACTTTAGTGTACAGTAGTTCTGTTCCAAGTGAAGGAAATAAAGCTCACAGGTTCATTGAGGCAAACTAACAAAGACATAGAATAGAAAATCCCAGCAAATACTGGCTATGTGAGAACTGTAGCCGACTATTTATTACTTACAACACATTCAAAAAGCTCAGTGCTGACAAATCCTAGATTCGTTGGAGAAGCAACAAATACAATTTGTCTGAGGCTTATCTTTGGTTACTAGTTCATTCAGTGTAGTCCAGGCCCTGAGGAGATCATACAGGCTGAACCACACACAGACATCTCTGCTGTAATACTGAAATGATTTCCTCTCACATAGCCTTTATCATCAAGAGGCCTTCTAGGTGTGCCCTTTTAAGGAGGCAGTACCTAACAGTAAAAAAGGTAAAGGTTTCCCCACGACTGAATGGTCTAGTCGTGACCGACTGTAGGGGGCGGTGCTCATCTCCATTTCAAAGCCTGTAGAGCTGGCGTTTTTGTCCGATTATGTGGCCAGCACAACTCTACGCCGTAGCGCATGGAACACCGTTACCTTCCCACCAAAGTGGCCCCTATTTATCTACTTGCATTTAGGTGCTTTTGAACTGCTTGGAGCTGGGACAAGCAACGGGAGCTCACGCCGTCACGCAGTCTCGAACTCCCAACCTTGCGGTCGAAGCCCAGCAACAGCAGATTAACTCACTGCGCTACCACGTCCCTACCTAACAGTAAGCAGCACCAAAAATATAGGTAAGCCAAAAGATGTTACACTTGCATGTTCTCCCTAACTTCCTCATACGTTCTTGGTTCTAGACCAGGGTCTCCGAACCCTGGCCTGGAGGCCAGATGCAGCCCTTGGAGAGCCTCTATCCAGCCCATGGCCACTCTGGTCCCCTATGAGCCTCTGGCCCGCCTGACCTTGCTGGCATGGGCTGCACCATTTAAGCTGTGCTCTGATTGTGTGCAGAGGGTATTCGGAGGAGCAGGGAGGCTGCATGAAACCTCCCCAGCCCTCAGGATGCCTTTGGAAAGCTGAAAATGGTCACTTCCTGGTTTTCCCAAGACCCAGAAGTGAAGTTTTTAGATCCTCTGAAAGTCTTATACAGCTTTTGGCAGATCAGGGAGGTCACCCCAGTCCTCAGAACATGCTCTCTGTGTTTCTTTTCCTGTGATTTGCTGGTTCTGAGATATTTACTCCAGCACATTTAAGTAAGCTGCTTGTGGGGTGGGGGAATGGAAAGTGTGTGCTATAATTAAAGTGTGTGCTATATTTCTATGGTGTGTGTTGGTGCTTGGAGTAATCCTGCGACTTTGAGCCCATTCATTCATTCATTCATTCATTCAAGATCCTTCTCTAATGTATTTATTTAAATTTTATATTTAAATCTATTTATTTATTTTTCCGGCCTTCAACTGTTCCAGATATTTGATGCAGTCCTCCAGCTAAAAAGTTTGGATGCCTGTTCTAGACAGAAAAGGAGATGACACAGTAGTAATGGACAGTGTCCATTACACTATCATTTAGCTTTCATTAGTCTTGTCTTCAGTGCAGAGGCATCACTAGGGTTTGCATCACCTGGTACGAGAGCTCACTGCATCACCCCCCTGATGGATCTTTCCGTACCAGATCATACAGAATAAATTACAATATCATACGCACAGCCTAAATGCAGAGGCATCACTATGGTTGGTGTAAACTTTTTACAGTTGGTGTAAACTTAATTTTTTTTATTTTAATATGTAACAGCACAAGTCATGTAACAAATTAAGTAACACCCCCCCCCGCAAAAAAAAACAAAAAACAAAAAACCATTGGCCAACTTGATGACACTCACAGAACAGAGTATGAGTGCTAGTATTATCTTTGATACTTAGAAAAGAGAGCGGACTCATACCAAGACCTTACTGGTTCCCTGCTGTGTCATAACAACACCTCATTGGCTTACAAAATAATCAGTTTCATTGGTCAGTTTTGCGTTAAGGAAATCCACTTTTTGTGTTTTCTTTTTCTGGGTTTTTTGGTTATAATTTTTGATAGAACACAGATACTTTAATGCAGTTTGTTGCATTGCATTCTGCAATTAGCTTTCCAATTAGAAAAATTTGGTCACTAATGGTGTCACCCCACCCTGCACCTCCCACATTCCCATAGTGATGCCACTGCTTCAGTGTGCCTCTGTCTTTCTATGAGTCTCTGAAACAGCTGAAGTATTCTCTGCGGCACTCTGGAATGAGCTCTCGACCAATCTACCAGATCCTGGCAGGACACCAGGAGACCCTGGAGAGATTGCCAACGCCATCAGATCCATCTGTTCTGCTTGCATGGTCTCTCTGATCATCTGAAGAACTGTCTCTTTTCTGTCCTTTGTCAGAGAGACCCTGAATGCCTGGGAATCAATATGCACCCCCAGATGATCCAACTTGCACGTCGGAACCAGGGAGCTCTTCTTCTTGTTGACCACGAATCCTATGCGCCACAGGCAGTCCAGGGTCAGCTGAATGTTCCTCATGGCTTGCTCTGTTGACGACGCCTTGACCAAGATGTCATCTAAGTACGGGAAGATGAATATTCCCTGCTGTCGAAGGTGAGCTACCGGTGCAGTCAGAAGCTTGGTAAAAACTCTGGGCACAACGGTTAAACCGAATGGCATCTCTTGATACTGAAAGTGGTCCTTCCCGTACGAAAAGCGCAGGAAACAGCGGTGATTGGGCCATATTGGAACGTGCAGGTACACCTCGGATAAATCCACAGAAGCCATGAGGTCGTCCTGCTCCAGCGCTGCCACTATGGACCTCCAGGTTTCCATGCAGAACTTTCTCTTCTTCAGGAACCTGTTGAGCCATCTGAGATCCAAAATGGCGCACGTTTCCCCGTTCTTCTTTGGGACCAAAAATAGGACCAAGTAGAAACCCTGACTGACTGGCAGGAACTCTCTCGATGGCCCAAATCTCTCCAAAAGGTGTTGAATTGCTTGAATCTTCAGCGCATGTTTGCAGGGATTCTTGGAAATTGGGACCTTCCAGAATCTGTTCCTGGGTTATTTCACAAATTCTAGGGAATATCCTTTTGATACAGTCTCTAATACCCAGGCATCGCTGGAAATTTCTGACCATTGCTTGGCAAAGGAAAGGCGTCGTCCCCTATGGTGCTGGACGAGGCTTCTGGCCTGGCGTCATGCCCGTCTCTGATCCCTGTTGGATTGGTTGGCGTTGTTGCCCTCTTGGGTGCGACTCCTCAGGAAGAAGCAGGGCTTGCTCCACTTGCTTCTAGGTTTCTGGTTACCCCTTGGTCTGAGGTCAGAATGAAAGGGCCGAAAGGAAGTCTTCTTCCCCTTGCTGCTGTCCTTCTTGCTGCTGGGAAGCACTTCCTTCTTGTATTGTCCCTGTTCTCAATCAGGACAGGGTCCAAGGCCTGACCAAACAGTTTTGATCCCCGGAATGGGACCCCCACCAGTCTGTTCTGGAAACCTGAATCCACCTCCCAGTTGCGAAGCCATACATTGCGGCGTGCCACTACATTAGCCGCCATTGACCGAGTGTTGAACTGTAGGGCGTCGAAGGACGTATCAGCTAAGGCGATCTTCTTAAGAGATTCTTAAGAGTCCGACAGATCTGGGTCCTGGGCTGCCAACTCTTTTTCCTAAACATAGGCTTCCCTTGCCATAACTGAGTTTGCTGCGGAGGCTTGAAAGGTACTGGCTGACGCAAGGAAATCTCTATGCAGAGCTGCCTCAATCCTTTTATCGCACGGATCCTTCGGGGCCCCCTCACCTTCAGAAGGGATTACTGCTGTTGAGGACAGGAATGCCACGGCGGCATCCACCGTGGGAATCTGTAGCAAGGAATGAATCTGCTCCGGAAAGGAGTACAGCCAGTTCAAAATCTTAGTGGGGTGCTTGGAGGAAGTGGGAGCCTTCCATTCCGCATCCAAAACCCTCTGGAAGGGGGGTGGGAAGGGGTTAGTCACAGGGTTAGACAGACCTTGTGGAAAGAAAGGATTCATCTTAGATTATCTCTGCTCTGCTTGCTGCTCAGACTCCTCCAGCTTAAGCTCCCTGGAGACTTTGGCCAACATCTTAGGGAAAAGGTCAGCTGGAAAGAGACGATCGATCTTATGATCTTGTTCCTCTTCCCCTGCTTCCTCAGAGAGTTGGCCATCCTCTTTCTCCAAATTAGAAGACAGATTGGCAGAGGAACTAGAGGAATCACTGGAGGAATAGCGCCCTTTGCGTCTTTTCTGTGCGCCTGACTTTCCTCGAGACCCCAATTTTCTGTGCTTGCCTCTCTTCTTTTTCTTTGACCTTTTGGGGGGCTTTTGGCTCTCCTCGTCTGTCCAACTGACGCCGGACTCAGATAATTCAGAGGGGCTAGGGGATCTCACATGCTTGCGCTTTTTAACAGCCTTACCACCCTTTTTCTCTGGGGCCCCTGTACCTTGGGACAACCCCTGAGACTGCATGGCCTTTTCCACCACCACCCTCACAATGTCATCAATTTGCTCTCGGATGACCAGGCTCTGGGCTTATTCTGAAGGGCCTGCCCCCCACAGTGGACGCAGCCCCCCCCCCCAACCGCCTCCTCCTCCAAGCTCTGTACCTGTCACTGGCTGGTAGAAGACGGGAAAAAATGGCGGCAAACCTCCGGGCTGATGTGCTCTCTCCGGAGATCTCTGCTATGCCGCGGATCGCCCTTTGAAGCTTCACAGCAGGGCATCTGCACAGCGGCCTCCGAAAGAAACCCCAGGCTGCTCAGGGCGAGATCAAGGAGGCCACACCACCCATAACGCTTCATTTATGGAAATAATTGCACAAAGGACAAAAAGAAAAAAGCTATGCACACAGGATTCTCTTCAACTGCTCAGCAAAAATGAAATGTTGAGTGCTCAAGCCAAATGAGTACAGTGGTATTGGGATGATTGACCATGGAGAGAAACCGTTCGCACATTTTTCAATTTAAGTAAAACTTAATTTTACTGTGAAAGTTAATACATCTCTGAGCATATTCAATTGGGTCCTACTGTTTCACACTGATTTACAATGCCACCCCTCCTAGCTCTGGGAATGGAGATGTACCAGGAATTAAAGCAAGGGGGACCAGAGGCTTGAGGACAGCTTTCTTGGCAAAGATGCCCAGGACCAGAACTGGTGAACTTTTCTCTCCCCCAGAAATAAACACCCTCTTGCAACCACTGGCCCCAGTGCAATTGGATTTCCATGATAGTAGCCAAGTTATACATAATTGCTATAGAGAACTGTAATTTCATTTTTTTCAGCCTCCCCCTCTCAAGTTTTATTATCTGAAACAGTTCCTCTATTTTAATACTAGCATCAGACCCCAAGTTCCTCCGTAGCTGACAAATGACTCACTGCAAAGCAGATGCGATACTTTCCATGAAAGAGGTGGAATAAAAATATATTTGCAATTCAACATTGCGGCATGGCAAAGGCCAAAATAATTTGTGGTGTGTACCTACGTTCAAAAGGAGTGTTTCACATGTATAGCACTCAAAATAATCAGTTCGTCTTTCAGGAAGATGCAGGTAGATGCAAGCAGAATGACTGATTATGAAATATCAGTACCATAAAGGGAAAAGTGGATTAGGAAAATAAAAATACAGAAATAGCAGGATCAGATAGGCATGCATCCCCATTGTCTTGACTTCTTATTGCAAGGAAGACACTAATGTGCGGCCTCTCACCATGTGGATTGGACAAACCACCCTAGACAACAGTTTGGGGTTTTGTCTTGGGTCAGTCACAGCGGCACAGAGTCAACTGTACACAGTTCACTATGCTGCAACAGCCCCAGGCACGGTCTGATCCCAAGCCACCTGCAATAGGAGCAAATTCTGAGCTGCAGGAACACAAACACACAAAAAAATGGAAGTCAGTGTTTCCTTATCTCTGTGCTCCTTCCTCACTTCCAACAAAACAGGAAGCATGAAAAATGCTGGGGCTCCCAGTGACAGCAGACTCAGGGTAAAGGGTCCCCCCAAAACCTGTTTGCTGCTTTGCACAACCCGAACCCTCAAACATAAGCCAAAGTGTAAGCTTCATGGATGAGCAGGCCATTGGCGGGACACCAGATGGAATCATCCAAAGCAGCCTCCACTTGGCAGACTGCAACAGGTGGCCCAGGCCTAACCTTACAGACTTTCAAACATTTCCTTCAGAGACCTGTGGCACCAGGAGATTTGAGGTTGATTTTTAAGTTCACATAGCTTCTTAAAGCTGTGGCAAAAATACAAAACAAACTCACAAACCCCAAAGAGCATAAAACGTGCCCATGCTTATTTTAAAAAAATCTTCCACATTTTGTCTTTCACTATTAACACAGTCATCCATACAAATCTCCGCTTCTCGGATATGTGAACAAAGTGCCACAACACAATGAACAGCCAGTATATGCTGTGTTCATGAATGTTGGACTTGTAGCACTGGGTTGATTCTGTGTCAAAGACTTGGATGTTCCTAATATTTGCAGCTAGAAAAAACACGGTGATTATTTACATAACATACAGCCCAATTCTAATGAAATCTGCCCCATTAATACAGTAAATGCAACGAAGTGCATGTTGTATCCTGTGGCATGGTAGTGGCAGTCTGAAGACATCCTCGAGGTAAGGGAACAAGCGTTACTCTGGGATAAGCCTCCACTGCCCTAGTGGGTCTCCTTGGATCTGCGCCAGCTGTTTTGCTGGCACAAATCTGAAGAGTGTAAGGGAAAAGTAAGGGGACAGGAAATGGGGTTAGGATCAGGCCCATGGCAAGATCAACTCCCTCATCCCCACCCAGTAAATCCTGAATTTTCCCCCTGAAGGTAGTGAGCTGTGACAGTGGGCCTCTGGCACTGCCACCCTTTGAGGTGGTGAACTCAAAATGGCCGCTAGCAGCTTGCAGCACATACTGCCTTGTGACTACTTCCAGCAATGGAACTGTGGGGAACAAATGTGAAATGTTTCCGAAAGTGGAACAATCCTACCTAACTCCCCACGTGCTGTAATCGTGACCCACTTCTGGGTTCCTAATCTACAAACCAGAAGTGGACTGCATCGCAACACAAAGCTGTTTTAAAGCAGCGGGGAGTACCGCAGAGGGGATTATGGCCAGTGTGACCCCTCCTTGTACCTTACAAAACCCCTTTGTTGCAGCATCAGCACAATCACTGAGGTGCCATCATCACTGTTAACACCGTAGGCACTTGGTTCTGGTTTCCCTGTGGAGTCGCGACTTCCTAAAAGGAAGGCCTCTGTTGTATCTCCACTACTCAGTGGCAGTGGAGATACAGCAGAGGAGGCAAAAGACAGCCTCCCAGATAAGTTACTTGCACTTTTCTTTGGAGGACACATCCTCTCTAGAGATTGCTGCAAGGGTCCTTAGCAGTGACTGCTTAGAGCAGTTTCACACCTGCAGGAACTAATTGATACTAAATTAGGACTCCTTATTTAACAAGATTAGTCTTTACCTTGCAACTCAAAGTGGCAGCTGGTTTCATTGCAACAATTTATATTCATAAACTGAAGGCTTAAAAAAAGACAAGTCTTTCAAATGACACAAAAATGGAGTTGTGAGGACTTTTTGTCTCAGATTTACACTTTAAGGTCCTTCTTTTAAAATTATTTTTTCCGTAACGTTTTATTTAAAAAGTTTACAAAGCAAAGATACGTTGAACATGCAGATAAACTAGGGAAATGGCTGGCACACAAATTGAGAAAGGGGAAGAGATTCACAACTGCAGGAGGCAGAAAAAAACTTACACAGAACAGGAAGATGTACAAAAATGGTAAATTATTATACAAATGTGTACAAAGGCCAAAAGACAGAATCAACAAGAATAAAAGAATATCTTGTTAAGCAAAACCCTACCAAAGGTCTCTGAAGAACAAAAAATAATGATAAAGTATAAAATAACTCCCAGAGAAGTGGCTGATGTGATATTAAGAAATAAGATAGGCATGGCCCTGGTCTGATAGGAAGATTTTATAAATGTTTAGAAGAAGTAATAAGCCTTCAAGGTGAGCACCAGCAACTTCCTACACTGCTATGGATACTGCGCAGGCCTATCAGCCTGCCTGAACCAGCACAATATAGGACTGGGCTGCCCTTCAGTTCTCCATTCATTATATTACTACCATGCAGTTACAGGGCACATAAATTGACTTTATCCATTGAATGAAATTGTGCATAGCTTCACAATGCGCTTCAATTGTGCCTATCTTCTAAAAGATGCTCAGATCTATGCCAGCAGAATCACTGGGGCAAATCCAAGTGGTTTGGATTGGGGTTGGCTGGCCCAGGGAATAGGGGTTAGGATCCGGCTGAATGTGTGCTGGCTGATCTCCTGGCAAAATAGCACAAACGCACTTTATGGCGGGGCCAGGAACAGGGCCAGGGAGTTGGTGGATCAGGCCTGTGAAATTTGGTGGATCTGAGTTTGGTGACAATGTTCTCTTCTCCAGAGGTGGTCTCAGCAGGGCACGGTGATGGTGCTGCTGCACTGCCATGTGGGGAGTTAGGTAGCGGCCTAAATCAATTAATCTATTGTTAGCAAATTCCCTTAGGAAAAAAAAAAACAATTCCCAGATGGTGGGCTGAAAATAATTTCTTTTGTGTCTAGCAGGAAGTGGCCTAGCAAAATCTACCTTTACTCACCAAATGTAATCTGCCTGTTTCCAAAGAAAAGGGAAGTGGCAAGTCCACAATTCTAAGTCCCACAACTTGACCATTAACAATGAAGCAATGTTTAAAGACAGAAAAGGATAGCCAAACATTACCCAAGCCCCAGCTGAATCCTAGTATAGTGTTAGCATCTGCTTTACCTTGGCTAAAATGGATGGTCTCCTCACCCCAAGAAGAAAAAGGGGGCACCCTAAAGCAGTTGCTGTTCAGCTTTTTGTATTGCTGTGAAGCTTGAGGCTGCAAGGCACTGCAGAAATGCGGTGACCTTAGTGAAGTGAATTTTCTGCTGTCTTTTTACTTAAGACAGGGTTCCTCTCTAGATGGCAAACAGCTCTCAGCAGCATTTTTGATCCTGGTATGGAACGTCACAGGATGAAATGCACAAGGCTCAGGTGACAAAGGACGCAACAAGGAGAAAAAGGACTGCTTGGCACCATGTTCTTCCTTGGTTTTATGAGACTTCTCCAAACCGCTGCTGCTGGGCTTTCAGACCGGAAGGTTGGGAGTTCGAGACCATGTAATGGAGTGAGCTCCCGTTGCTCGTCCCAGCTCCTGCCAACCTAGCAGTTTGAAAGCACGTAAAAATTCAAGTAGATAAATAGGTACCGCTTTGGTGGGAAGGTAACGGCGTTTCATGCGCCTTGGCGTAAAGACATGCCAGCCACATGACCACGGAAGCCTCTCCTCGGACAAACGCCCGCTTCTACAGGCTTAGGAATGGAGATTGAGCACCGCTCCCTACAGTCGGTCACGACTAGACCATTCGATTGGGGGGAAACCTTTACCAAAATGTAGACATAGTGGTGTAACAGAAGATGAGAGGCAAAGCAGGAGCAGCGATGGTTCCTAACCTTTTTACAGAGTTTGGCCTTCCTCTGGAGGCCAAGCGTTAGCCATAAGTTCACCAAACGTTTGCTCCAACTGTGCCCTATTTCAGGAAAGCAGATCTGGCCAGTTAACACACATCTTAGTTACAGCTAGACTGGACTACAAGTAATGTGCTCTACGGGGGTCTATCCCTGAAGCATCTGCTGGTATTATATGCTACAGCACTGGCTATAGTTGGGACCATATTGCTACCCATTTCACACCATCTTCATTGGTGGTGAGCACACTCCTGGGCTTAATTCAAGGTGTTGGCTATAATATTTACAGCCCTAAACAGCCTGTGATCAGAATATCTAATGGAACATCCACCTCTCACCATATGATCTTCCTGCCCACTTCATTCAACACCTGGAACCCTGTTCCACATCACTCTTTTTCCGAGGCCTGATTGAGGGGGATGCATGGCTGTGTCTTTTCATTCTCAGGGCCCAATCCTATGGGTGGAATACCAGTGGTATGTGCGTAATACTGGCTCTGGGTGTTGAGAATGTGCCATAAAGCATGTTCATGGCATCTAGGGAAGATGGAGTGCAGGCCTCAGCGCCTTGAGGAAGTCTGCCAGCCAGTGGAGCATCTTGTCAGGGCAGGGCGGGGAAGGATCAGGCCCTGGAGTGGAGTGGAGATGGTAGCAGCCTCTGCCTCCATATCTTGTGTTCTCTCTCTGGCTGGGAACCTGACATGGGCCTCCTCTATTCTGTGCCTGCTCAATATTAGGCGCTGTGATGAAACACATCTATGTCGGGCGCTACGTTTCATCTATTGTTGTTTTATAGGTTTTGCCTACTCTGTTATAATGCATTTCCAGGGGCCTGGTCTAAAAAGGGTATCCTAGCTTGGGGGGGGGAGTGGCTGCCAGGCAATCGGATGAATCTCCAGCTGGGGATCAAGGGACTGGTGGAGTCTCTCTCCCTCTTTCCTGATGACTTTGCTACAAGATGGCTGCAGGGAGAGCCGCTCTGGGGAGGCAGACTGGTTGCTGCTGGGAGAGGCCTAGCAGTGAGGAGACTGAGGCAGGATCTGAGTGGGAGCAAGACCCCGGCAGGTTTATGGTTATTTTGTTCTGTATCGTCCCAGGCCATGTTTTACACCCTCTTTTATCGTAAGCAAACTGTTAATAAAATCTTTTAATAAAAACCCTTCTTGCCTTGGTCCGGCTCACAGTGGTTCATTAGCCTCCTCGCTCTGCAAGAGTGAGTGTAGAGATCCCTGAGGTCATAACCTCGGCTAGGAACCTCAGTTTAGCCCAGGAAACTCCTCTGGCAACCTGGTACCTGGGCTGGTGGCAGTGGACTGAACTACCAAAGCATTTCCCCACTAAGCTGCGGGTTCAAACCAAGTGGGCAAGCAGGAGGGTCAGAGGTTACAACCCCCCTTCTGTTCATGACAGGTGCAGACACCCATTGCTGGCGGCTGTGTTCTACTCAGAATAAGGTAGCAAGCACTCTTACCGCATGGAGACTCTCACAGGTGCTCACAGGATACAGCAATGGCCATTTCAGCACTGCAGTTCCACTGTGCACCGAAGCAGCATAGGTTTGGGCTGTTAGAATCAGCAAATCCAGCATCTGCTTAAAGACCTCCAACATTGGAAAAGCTATCCCCTTCCAAGGCAGACTGTTTCACAGCTGAACAGTTATTACCAATAACATAACATTTAATAAAAATCTCCCTTGTTACAATTTAAACTCATTTGTAATAGCCTCTGGAGCAGTGTTTCTCAAACTGTGGGTCGGGACCCACCTGATGTCAGGTGGGCTGCAGAAAGCTGGGAGCCACCATCTTGGAAGCTGCAAACCTTACTCTTTTGTGAGTGTTAACAGTTCCAATTTTCAAATAAGGTTGTTGTTTCTTAAATTGTTTTTAGTTCAGTTACATCATATTTCGTCCATCTTGCTTTCTGTCAGGGATGTTTCATGGTTGTGAAATTGCTGCAGTCCACAAATGCCAGTTTGCATTCAGAAGTGTCATTTTATACATCACAATGATGGCATTTACTGCTTGATGATGTAACTTCCAGCCATGACAACACTTCCGGTGGGTCCCAACATGAGGGCCGTTCTAAAAAGTGGGTCCTGGTCAAAGAAGTTTGAGAACCACTGCTCTGGAGCAACTTAGAACAAATCCTCTCCACCTTTCACACAACAGCCCCTCAATTATATGTAGATAGTTATGTAACCTCTTAACCATCTCTTCTCCAAAATACACACGTCCAACTCCTTCAACTGCCCTCATAGGACTTGATCTCCAGCTCACTATCCTAGTCACCTTCCTCAGCAACCACTCCAGTTTGTCAATGTTGCTCTTAAACTGCAGCACCCAGAACTGGGCACAGCATTTCAGGAGGAGTCTGACTAAAGGAGGAAATCAGGTGAAATTCATGGTCTAATGAGTACACTAAAAGTCAGATCCTTGCCGTAAAATAAAGTCAATGGAAGAAAAAGATGCTCGAACACAGGAGTCAGAACTTTTAATCACAGGTGGTGAAGCACAGAACTGGACACTAATGGAGAGGATCCTGTGATGAGCTACCCTTACAGCACAATATTATGCATGTGTGCATAATGTGAGTCCCACTGCGTTCAATGGGGCTTACTCCTAGGAAAGTGCGCATAATATTGCAGCCTTAAACTCACATCTAGGACAGCGATCTGCCTGTAAAATGATCTCTCCTCTTCCCAAAGGCAGAACAAAGTAAGCTATCTGCAATCTTAGAAGAACATTTGGGTTGTAGCAATGCGATTCTCTTAAATGCATTTGTGCGGGCACAGATACTCTGGGAATACTTTATATGATTTGGCAAGGAGCACCTTGAGTCAAATCAGATTTTGTCACCATGTACTGCCCAACACGCACTTAGTGAAACTGATGTTGTCAGAGAAATGAGCAGAAAATGGACAGCAGGATGTTTGGGGTAAGGGAGAAGGGAAAGAATAAGTGAAATTCTGGTTTATTTTTAGACCAACTATTTTTTAGTGTTAAAAATAAAAAGGAGGAAAGGGTCAGGGACAGCTTTGAACGCACATGATTGACTGATGATGATCGTAATATGCGAAGGCAGCAGGCTGGAGAGTTTCTTCAAGCAGTTACACCCATCAATCCCTTCAGATTATGGTGGTGGGTTGGAGAGTCACACCAGCCAGCAACAAGATTGCCAAAGTCCATTATTTCAATGAAATAAAGCTTTACCTGTTGGTATTTCAGTGGAAAACCTGCTTCTGTGGTGCAAGGCATATTTACAAAATGGAAAACAGAGGGTAAAACCAATTTTAAACTATACAGTTATCATAGACAAAGTAAAATTGCCTTTTTTTCTGCTACAATATATTAAATTACCCAACATATTTATGACAATATTACTTCCATATTACAAAGATATTACTTAGAAAACTATACAACACTGTTATTCAAACTGTGGGTCGCAGAAAGCTGAGAGCAGCCATCTTGGAAACTGCAGAGTTTACTCTTCTTATATTTCTTTTGTGAGTGTTAACAGTTTGAATGTTCAAGTGAGGCCTTTTTTAAAAAAAATTGTTTTTGGTTCAGTGCTTTTACATCATATTTTGTCCTAATCTTGCTTTCTGTCAGGAATGTTTCATAGTTTTACAATTGCTGCAGTCCAAGAATGCCAATTTCCATTTCAGGACTGTCATTTTGATATGTTATAATGACAGAAAAGTCCATCTTGGGCTATAGGCCATGATGGATTGTGCAACCTCCTTACATTAGTAGTAGGCTACTTCAGAGTGCCGGGTGCAAGGGAGTGGCAACAGGATGCAAGCATCTTGTTATCTCCTGCCTCCCTGGGGCACCTGGTGGGCCGCTGTGAGATGCAGGAAGCTGGACTAGATGGGCCCTTGGCCTGATCCAGCAGGGCTCTTATTATTATTATTATTATTATTATTATTCTTGGATTTATATACCGCCTTTCTTAGATCACCAGATTTCTCTAATGACTATAACTCAAGGCGGTTTACATGGGCAGACTTTATTCAGAAACCCGAAGGTTTTTACAATTTATACAGAAATGTTCTCTCTTTCAAGAACTACACACATACAGATGGATCTTTCTGGATTTAGTCCTTCTTTCTGGCCACCTGTTTGTCTTCTTGCTGGCTGATGAATGGCTTCCCTGCTCCCACCAGTACAGAGAAGCGGCTGAACTTCGGCACAACTCCCCTTCACACAAGGCAGCCGAAGCTCAGCTGTTAATTAGCCGCAATTAAGGAGGTCTGCAGCTCACAGAGACTTCCAGCTGTCCCGAACTGGCGACCTTCAGATCTTCAGCTCTTATCTTCAGGCAAATGGAGGCATTAACCCTCTCGACTAAATCTTATGTACAGCACTTCCTGCCCAACGATGTCACTTCCTGCCACAATTTCACTTCCAGTTTAATGACATCGTTTCCGGTGGGTCCCGACCCAAGTGCCATTTCAAAAAGTGGGCCCAGTCTAAAAAGTTTAAATACCACTGCTATTCAGCATATTGTTTGGCTAAAGAAGGTTAACAAGACATTCTCACAGCATTCGTCTGTTATTATGCAGTCTTTTTCTCTTTTGGGTGTGTGCTCTTGCTTGACCTTTCAGCAACACTTAATATTGCATAGTGCGAACACACTCTGACGTCCACCTATTTTCTCTATTCAGATTTCACTGTATACCCCACACCTGGCCTTCTTTTAAATTAAGGGTGCTTCTATACCTGAAGTCTTTAAAATGTGGTCTGCAGCAGACAAATCGAACAGAAAGCAGGTGCTGCAGTACGCCATTCACTTACTGATTTGTTCCTCTCATTAAGGAGCCCTCACATAGCTGGTCTGGCCATTTTCCAACCCTCATTATGAGCGCTTTTAACTTCCAAGGTGAATTTGCAAATATGGCACCCATTGCACCTTCCACACTAATTCTTCTCAGCTAACGTTACTTTTGGCTGCTTTATAATCCTGACTTTATAATCCACAGGGAAGTATTTGGAAGCTCTTTAAAGAAAATTTTGCACCTTTCTAGGTTGCCACTTCAGCACTGGAGTAGAAAAAAAAACACACCTCAAACCCTTGTGTTTTCCTTTTTTGAGACTACTTCAGCACCTTCTTTTCATGGGAAGAAGCCCCAGAGGGTATATGTCAGGGCTTCATTACACCGTGAGGAAGGCAACTCAAACTTAATTTTCAGTGAAGCTGCACATGTTCCGAGTGGCGCTAGGGTTACAAATCGCATTATTGATGTACTGTGCTATCTGTCCGGCATTGCTGCCAGGCTATTAATCTGAAAGTCTCCCGAGCATGGGTCTTCACATTTCCCCGCCTTGAGTTTCCGCTGCACCCTTATCACTCCTCGGATGTGACTGTTATCGAGACTGCATTTATTCATGCGGCGCTTAAGAAATGCAGAGTTCAGAGCTGGCATCTTGCACAGAAGCAAGGACCAAACGAGATTTGAAATAAAAAGCTGCCAGCCAATATGAAACTGCACCTACATACAACAGCCAAAGGAAATATTTAATGCCATTCTAAGGTTTTCGTAACTTCCATCCATTTTGTTGTCACCTATTGTGTTTAGGATTACCCACTCACACTTCCCTGTGTATTTGCTTCTATGTAGCATTTTTCAAAACCATGCCACCAGCATGCACTTGGCTCTCCCATGTTAGTCGCTTTGTATTCATTTCATTGGAGGAGACAACTCTGGCTGTGCAAATAACTGCACATACTATGGAAGCAAAAAGCAAAACCCCTGAACACAGGGAACTCTGCATGCATGCATGCATGCATGCATGCATGGCAGAGTTCCTGTACACAAAAGCAAGTATTGGGTGGGGGCACTGTTGCATCCTAGCCATGGCTCCTGCCAGGGGCTGATGGCTCTTTTGGTCACCAGAAGGAATAAATGAAGTTCAAGGCTAAATTACAGACAGAAAAACAAAACTTTATTATAGACACGTTTACAGATAGCTACAAACACTAACAGACGTAAGACACAGGAGAACCTCTGAACCCCAGAGGTGTCTCCAGGCACAAGCACTTACGGTTGGGCAACCCGCCCCAGGCAACACAGCCTCTAGCAAAATCTGGGCAAGTGTTCAAGCGACCCTCCAGACAAGGCAGCCTGCTAGCATTCACAAGATCCAGGGGCCAAGTAGTGGCCCGCAAACAAGGTTTTTATTGGCCAAAATGCCAGCTGAACAGCCATGACTTAACTAGCCAGCCAGTCCTACACAGACCCTTGCTTAAGTGCTGAGCTTCACCCAGCTGATGATAATAAACCATTTTGCACAGCGAGATTAGCAACACTGGGGCTCTTGGTCTGTGCCCAAATTCTCCCGGTTTTCTTCCCTGAGAAAAGCTCCACAGACGGGAAAAGACCCCAGATGATGTTTAGGGCTGGCACCGGCCATTGCAGGCACATGATGGCTTTGATACAAAGGCTTTGATGCTGGTGCATGTGGAGAGGGTGGATGTGTAAGAGAGAGGAATTGGAAAGCCAACTCAGATGCTTTCTCTCTTCCTCCCTGCAGCTAACAGGCAGATCTTAGGCTGGGAGAAAAGAACGTTGTGTTGCCTAAACTCATGCTCCTGGTGACAGTAGGCATTTACTGGCAATAAGAAAATGCACGGCTTTGTTTTAAAAATGACCCAAGGATGACAGGAAGGTACCTGGCGGTACAATCTAACCAGTAGAGAGCTTAGCACAATTCACTTGTATTATTACAGATTTTTGAGAGAAGTCGTAGCTCACTGGTAGATTACATGCTTGGCATGCAGAAAGTCCTAGGTCCAATTTCATTCATCTCCAAGGAAGCCAGGAAAAACCCTAGCTCCATAAGACCAGCGCACTGACTCAGAGCCGGCACAAGGGCTACTGTAAACCACGTTTAGGTGTCAGGGAGGATGGCACACATCTGTGTGGCCTGCTGGCCAAACTTTGCTGTCCTAACTGTGCCAGCCTAAGTCCAGGTTAGGACTGAGCTCTCAGTATAAGGCAGCTTCTCTATGTGCTAAGTTTCCAAAAACAAAACAACTGGCATGGGCTGGGTGGTGCTCTAGTCCCACTGAATCCATTTGGAAAGCATGACACATTAGTACGAAGGATTCAGCATGCTCCATTTATTCACAGATGCATGCACTCAAGTACTCATTTACTCAAGTAAAATGTCAGAAGAATTAGAATTTCTGAATGAACAAGGGCAACTGCGCTTGAACTGTTTCTCTTCTTATATGAAGTACATACAATGAATTCAGATGAGGACACTGAGGCTGTAATCCTATGTATACCTGCAAGTAAGTTCCATAGAACACAACAGGGCTTATGTGTAAGTAGACATGCATAAGACTGAGCTGTCACATAACCAACATTGGAATGAGTTCTACTTGTTGATCTCTTGTTGAGTTCTCTTGTTGATAAAAGGACAAATATTCACTAAATACATTTTTTTCAGTTTTTAAACTCAAGTTCTAGAACTGGTTGAAAAACTGATATGTCATTAGTCTAATGGGTACTTGTTTTAATTGCTTTAAAGTGGTTAATGCCAGTAAAACACACAGAAAAGCTATTGCATCACAAAGTGCATATGACACAAGCAAAAAAAATTCAGTCAGCAAAAGGCAAACATGGACTGTTCTGTAAATGTCTGAATGTAATAAGGAAGGCTAAATGCACTACAGTTGTCTTTTCTACCTGGATTCATTACAATAATTTATATCAAAAAAAGAAAGAAAAGAAACGTTTGGTTTTAGGTAACATGACGGATGTTACAAATTCACTTGTGCTTTATGGGAACTTAAGATATGGCTTGCGTTATGCACTACAAAGAAAGCAGAGATGAGTTTACTTGAGAACAGAGTGCAAGTTAAGTTTCTGTATGTACACCCATACAATTCTCTTCATATTGTATCCCCCAAGCTTTTCCTCTCCTTTATGTGACAACAGGCAGCAATAAACCAGTTTTATTACTTAAATAGCATACCAATTAAGCCATGACCTAAGCTTCATGTTATTCATCATTGTGCAGTTTTAAGTCATGGCTTAACTTCCACTCTGGGTGGAGTTCTCTTTATCTCAGCT
>JAJKFI010000012.1:19828089-19923761 GCA_029204185.1 Lerista edwardsae | reverse complement strand
GGTGTTGCAGTTTCACACCACACACTCCAGAACTGGTGGAAACTGGCATTCCGTCTCTCCGTCTCCAGATCAGATAGAGCACCTGCGTGTCCTTGAGGTGGTCAGCTTCCCAGCCTGTTAGTGCAACCTGCTACACAGTAGCTGAACTCCCTTTAGATAGCGTAACATAAGCAGGCAATATCTCTCACGAGAAGCGCTGACTAGCAAACACCCACTTTCTCATGAGACCATGGTGTTCAGAGGGTCACCCCATTGGTCGACATGGGGCACAAGGGTCTTCAGGTATCCACCTACCAGATAAGCTCTGGCTACACCCCTTTGTTCCCATATATCTGTATTTTACTGTGTGCGCGCCTAAACTATAATAACATGCGCTGAAACGCCGCTCGTGCGCGGCAAGCCTTCGCCGGCTATCGCTGACCGGCAAATAGAACTTCTCACCTTCTACCTGTCGCTACTGAAACCAATAAAAGACTTTGATGTTGAAATGTAACGATCGCTTCGTTCCTCCGCTCCGATCGCGCTAGGCAAGCGCTGAATGGGTCCACAAGCCCCCAACTCTGCTATAAACTCTCAAAATAGACAACAGCTGGGTTGTTTGAAAGAGGTATGAAGATCACTGATCAGCACAAAGAAAAGTGGTGCTGACATCATTTTAAGCTATAAGTCAAGAGCTGCCTTGAGAACAGTTATTGTAGAAAAGCACGATGCAAATTATCACCACGAATAGGAATATTTTTATTCTTATTCATGGTGATAATTTTAAATATTTAAATCTTTAACTGAATATATTTCAGTTAAATATTTAAATCTTTAACTGAGTTAGTATAGAATAGTGACAAAGAGATGTGAGCTAAAAATAGAAAGTCCTTGGTCTGAATTTGATCTCCGTGTGAACTCCCAACTAGATGGCCTTTAGGCAAGCCACTGGCCAAGCACTCCAGCTGCGTACGGCAAACACAATACTACCTTATTGACCTTACAGCATCAGTGCAAGGATAACATGATAATGCACATGAAGCGCTCTCAACACCTGAACACACTGTGCAGATGCTAAGTGTTATTTTTCACTTCATGCAGCAGAAGGAATACCCCTTAAAACCACCATTCCTAAGCTTGCACTTAAGAATAATGAAGACCAACGTGTTTGGGCATGAGGGGGGGAACTGCTACACAACCAGTAAGAAGTTGCCAACTAGCTTCCATATCCTGGTGTACCATTAAACCACACATCGCAGACAACAGGTACACGAAGAATTGTCTGTCTAGATTGGTACATTTCACTGTTTGCCAGTCCGATTTGGGTCACCCAGGAGAAGATAATCTCTTAGCAGTACAGGAGAGTTTAAGATTGGTGCTAGCCAGTACATGCAAGATTGAGGCGAGACAGATGAGCAACCAGAGGAGTACAGAGGAGGGCTATATGCTTCTGACTGCTCTCTGTCTGAACAATATTGAAGACTAGCTTGTCCTTACCTGGCGTTGCCCAGGTATTTATTTATCCCAAGCTTCTATTAGACAGGAAAAGGAATGAATTCTATCTATAGTGTAAAATCAAAGTAATTTTAAGTACAGGTAATTAAAAGTATAAGTACAGTATAAAAATTATAAATCTTTTACAAATGCACTATAATATTAATTTAACTCAAAACGCAATTATAAACAACATTTTTAGTTTCACCTCCAGGAGGAAGAATAAATAAATTCTTGGGTGAACCCACCCTTGAGCAAGCAACAGAAAGTTGTCCGTGGGAGAAACATGGCGATCTCAAATCCACTCCGCAGTACTGAATAGACTGCCCCTGTGACTGGTTGATCATGATTGAGAATGCAAGTCTCACTGGAAATTGCAATCTCTTGAAGTTGAAAGGGAGATCCATTGGAACGAGTGTTATCCATGGGATAAACACTGTTTCACACTCTCCCTTTCTTGTCAAGATAGTCGCTTCAATTACATGACCCAGCATCTTCTTGACACACAGCCTTGGCGGGTTGAAGTTCCTTGGTAAAATAATTGGAGATCCCACTGTAAGTAAAAGATGATGTGGTGGCAATCCAGCCAGATCAAGTGAGTTTAGGAAGTCTGATGGGAAATTGACGACCTCATAGACTTGTATTCAGTGACTACGCCTGGTAACATGGCAAGTATTTGACTGGAGTCCAAGACCAGGGCATAATGATTTCTAAAAATTTCCAGAAGGTTCTACAGAGGAGTGTCACTATTCATCTCAGCAACCCCGAAAACTATGGATACAACACCAATATCGGTCATTTTCGATTATTTTTACAGGTCACCCTGTTCCCACCCCCACCCCAAGAGGTGCGTTTTATTCAACTACACTTGGGCTTAAATTTCATTGGGACTGTCACCAATCAGCTTAGCGACCCAAAAACAATGGATTGACACTAATGCCAGTCATTGTGGACATTTTATTGTTCGCCCCTTCTCACCCCCCATGCCGACAGGGGCCAAATGTGGACTTAAACAGTATCAGGAGCGTCACTGTTCATCTCGGCGACCCCGAAAAGTATGGATTCAACACCAATGTTGGCCGTTTGAGTATTTTTGCATGGCACCCCCTTCGCACTCCCATCCCTAGGGGTGCTGGGGTATCTTACCCCCCCCCCAGTATTTCTTTCCAGATCGTAAGGCATATATGTACCAAGTTTGGTGTAAATCATTCCAGGCGTTCCAGAGTTATGCTGGAACATACACACACACATCCAATTTTATATATATAGATGAGCACCATCTTGTGGACGAGGGAAATATAGCTACGCATTTAGATACCTCAGCCTTGGCAGTTACATCAGAAAGATGAGGAAGTGGGCTTGTGGCAAAGAAGGAGGAGACCTTTAGAAACATTGCTTTCACTTTTTCCTCACCTTATGTCTCTGTTAATGAGGCTATTGTAACAAAAGTGGACAATCTCTTTTTCAGAAGCAAAATCAAAACGAGAAAAGTTCAAACAAAAAAATGAAACCACATGTTATTAAAATAGCCACCTAGTCTTCTGCCATTTTTTTTTTTTGTAACCATATAATTACCCTAAAAGCTTGTATACCAAATGCTTTAGACACGAGAACACATAAAAATAGATAAGATTGTCCTGGTAAACCCTGACTCATATAGGTCCTGCTCCAAGGGTTTTTTTGTTTTGTTTTAACAAAAAAACTTTGAACACTTATTTATATCGAATTTGTCATTTTTTAAAAGCTACTTACAATAAAAAATGCACAATTTATAACACATCCACCTAATGAAAAACAGCTCAAACAAAACAGATATAAATATCAAATCAACTCTGTACAGCAGTGTTTCCCAAACTGTGGGCTGGGACCCTGTTATGATGGGGGGGGGGGTGTAACTCCCCTCCCCTTGTGTAGCTGCTGCTGCCACCAGCCCAGGCTTAATACAACAAAAGGAGCTCCTGGGGGAAAAAAAACCCTCTTGAAAGAAAACCAAATAGAAGAAATAAAACCCAATTTTTTTAACGTACATTAAAAGTTACAAATAAAACTACAGCGCCTCTATATAATAAAATCCAAATACCAGCTAGGAGGCTCTCCTCCACAAGACTCCTCCCTAGTAAAACCCTCTGCTTATAAATTAGCTAAGAGGAACTCAAAAGGACAAACAAAAGACACCTACAGAGTTTTACTGACTCCTACCTACTGACTTTGGCCACCTCATGAGAAGAGAGGACTCTTTAGAAAAGACCCTCATGCTGGGAAAGATTGAAGGCAAAAGGAGAAGGGGGCGGCAGAGGATGAGATGGTTAGATAGTGTCACCGAAGCAATGAACATGAAATTGGGCGAACTCCAGAAGCTAGTGAAGGACAGGGAGGTCTGGCGTGCTGTGGTCCATGGGGTCGCGCAGAGTCGGACACGACTTAGCGACTGAACAACAACAACCTACTGACTGGCTAACTACCACCAGCTATCACTGCCTCCTTCATTCCTTATACTCGCAGTGCACAATGAGGTTAACCTTCCATGAAAACAGCAAAAGGATTCTGTTCCCGAGGCTTTTAACTTTATCCCAATGACAATAATCATCCCCACCTGAGCCATTTACACTTGGGTAGTTCTCTTCCAACCACTGATACAAAACAAGGTCCACATGAAACCACAATTTCATGACAGACCCGCTTGGTGAACCACGAACTGATGTAAGGGGGAGGGTCGTGGAAAGCTGGGAGCAGCAATCTTGGAAGCTGCAGGTAATCTTGCTACATTCCTTTTGTGAGTGTTAGCACTTTGAATTTCCAAGTGAGGATTTCTTTTATCTAAAGCAAAATTAGGACAAAATGTTATGTAAAAAACACTGTTTACATAACATTTTGTCCTAATCTTGCTTTCTGTCTGGGATTTTTCATGGTTGTGCAATTGCTGCAAACCAAGAATGCCAGTTTGCATTCCAGGAGTGTCACTTGATTACGGCACAATGACAGCACTTCCTGCTGTCACTTCTGGCTATGACATCACTTTTGGTGGGTCCCAACATGAGGGCCATTCTAAAAAGTGGGTCCCAGTCTAAAATGTTTAAGAACCACTGCTGGACAGTATTAAATGCTTTCCATAGTAGAGGAAACATCAGCATCCACTTACAAATGTACAGAGAGGGAACCATCCTGACCTGACAAGAGAGGGAATTCCACAACTGAGATGTCACCATTGAAAAGGCTCCATCTCTGATAGTTGCAAACCAAATTTTGGTCAATGGTGGCAGAGAACATGATCTCAGCCATGATTTTAAGGTCCAGCAGGTTTGAGAGGCGCAAGTAGATCTTATATGTGAAATGTAACAGGAGGAGGTCTGGTCTGGAGGTTGAGCTGCCATCTTGCCTGCAGAAGATGAGTAGTATCAGCTTTGATCTCACTTTCAATGAGCGCCTAGAAGCCGATGATAGAGCTGACAAAGCCCCACAAAGGAATGTGGAGGACTCAGCTGGAGGAATGTGGAGAAGAAATGAACAACATCTTGACACGTTGAGGCTTAATTTGCAGCTGCCGGTGGCAGATTGGAAGGCACAAACTATGCAATCAGGACGAGAGTGCACCATGAAGGGAAATATCTGGGAAAATGGAGGGTTCTATGAGTTTCTCTTGTAGAATAACAGTTGCAAAAAACCTGTTTGATAAAATGGGGTTTATGGTCAGTGTGCCTATGTAACTGTCTTGCTTCTATGAGAAAGGCAGTATAATCGGTGGTATTCAAACTTTTTAGACTGGCACCCACTTTTCAGAATGGCACTTGTGTTGGGACCCACAGGAAGTGATGTCATTAACCTGAAAGTTATGTTGTGGCAGGAAGTGACATCATCAAGCAGGAAGTGCTGTCATTGTAACAATCAAATGACACTCCTGAAATGGAAATTGACATTGTTGGACTGCAGCAATTGCACACCCGTGAAATATTCCTGACAGAAAGCAAGATTAGAACAAAATATGAAGAAAAAGCACTGAACTAAAAACAAATTTTAATAAAAGCCCTCACTTGAAGATTCGAACTGTTGAAACTCACAAAAGGAATATAACAAGAGTAAGGTCTGCAGTTTCCAAGATGGCTGCTCCCACCTTTCCGCAACCCACCTGACATCAGGTTACAACCCACCAAGTGGGTCCCAACCTACAGTTTGAATAACACTGCAGTATATAAATACTGAAATATTTCAGCAAGTTGAGCAGAATATCAATATCACCGTATCAACGCATAGCCACTATTTGTACCCAAAATCAGGGAAAGAT
Organism: Lerista edwardsae; assembly: GCA_029204185.1. Taxonomy (NCBI): domain Eukaryota; kingdom Metazoa; phylum Chordata; class Lepidosauria; order Squamata; family Scincidae; genus Lerista; species Lerista edwardsae. The sequence continues at coordinate 19,918,009 of JAJKFI010000012.1, read as the reverse complement.
AATTCCTCTTTTCCTGAGTGAAGCAGGATAGACCTCCAGGCAGGCACTTATCTGCAATATCTAAAAAGGTAAGCCCCTTTCATAGAGGTGATTTACTGTTTTGTCCCAGTCACTGCTCCTGCCAGGGGCCAAAGGCTCTTTTCGTCAGCAGAAGGAATAAATGAAGTTCAAGGCTGATTTACACATAAAAAACAAAACTTTATTACACACAGCTACAAACACTAACAGACCTAAGACACAGGAGCACCTCTGAACCCCAGAGGTGTATCCAGGCACAATCCTTTACAACTGGGAAACCTGCCCCGGGCAATACAACCTCCAGCAAAATCTTCCAGCAAAATCCTCCGGACAAGGCAGCCTGCTAGCGTTCACAAGGTCTGAGGCAAAGTAATGGCCTCAAAACAAGGCTTTTACTGGCCAAAATGCCAGCTGAATGGCCATGAGTTAACTGGCCAGCCAATGCTACACAGACACTTGCTTAAGTGCTGAGTTACACGCAGCTGATGATAATTAGCTGGTTTGCACAGGAAGATTAGCAACAGGGGCTCTTGGTTTGCGCCCAAATTCTCCTGGCTGTTTCCCCTGGGAAAAGCTCCACAAGGACTCCCAGAGGCCAGGAGACACCCGGATGATGTTTAGGGCTGGCACCGGCAATTACATTTACACTTTCAGTGGAAGTGACCTGAGCCACAACACAACCCAATCGATACCCATAGCAACTTCAGCACAGTTTCCAATGACGGCATTCTAACCGAGTTGCAGCGCAACATAATGTTGGAAGATAAAGACCTTTCACTCATGACAGATAACTTCCAGGTTAGACTGTGCCCATTGCTTAGCACGCACATAAAGCCTTAACAAAACAAAGCACCTATTAAAAAGGCAGAAAGATGTCTCATGTATACTAACTGGGGAGGAAAAGGAAGAAAAAAAGACCCTAGTGTTCTACACACATTGCACAAGCAAGACAGTAAAATGTTAGAGCTTTGATTAAACTAACATTGTTTTAATCCCTGTTACAGTAAAGGATAACTGTTTGGTGTCTGGCAGTGCAAGTGTCTTTCAACCAATAAACAAACAGCAGCATGATTTAAAGTGCCGATTCCCCCAAAATGATGTAGGGGAGGGGAGAGAGAAGGTTTACTCCTGAATCATCCACTGGATTATAGTTCTGCTCATTAAATGTCACAGCAAGTAGAATGAAAAAGATTTCATACCCCAACGGTGAATGGGGGGCATCAGCAGGTCTTTTTCCATACAGATCATTAGAATAGTTTTATGAGCAAACAAGATCAGAACAATATACATGCATACATGACAAAGATTATGTTTGTTGAAGCACGTCTCCTCATTCCTCCTGGGATTGGACCATCTACCCTCTCTAGGGATATTTGTTGGTTTTTTAAAATGCCAACTCTAATACTGGCAGATACCTGCAAATGTACAATGAAGATGAGGATGATGATCCCACTGGGCAATGTACACAGGGACATGTGCTCGTAAGTTGGCACATGGAAACTGGAAGAAAGTGGATGCAGTGCAATTTGCATTTGTGACACTCTAAAATGCTTTTATAAAGGTTTCCATTTAAAAGATATTCACAACACATAGGAATATTAAGTGCCCAATATTTATTTATGAATCACCATGTTACCTAGAAGACACTCAAAGTGATATGTGATTATATGATCTTCTATTTCAGGCCACCCATGGGTCACTCTTGTCCACACTTGAACTCGGCTTCTGTCACTCAAATTCAGCTCAAGGTACTTAAAAAGCATAAAAATTGCTTTTAATTCAGAAAACTTGATGGGCTTCAAAAAGACAAGGCAGTTTCTCTGCCAAGTACAGCTATGACATTGATAGGAGCATATGACAACAAACAGAATTGCCAACCTTTGATAAATTCAGATATCTCAACCTGCATCACACAGACTCAGTTCCTGGAATAACTACCAGCAATTCTAAGTTTTTTTTACAAAATACATCTGAATATTAGATTTCAGTATTCGATATCTTGGCAAGACATTGGCATTAACACGTCTTCCACAGTAATAGCAGAAGTAATACCCTTTCTGCATATCCAACATTTAACAGTGTTGCTGTACAGAAGGTCACGGCACCTTTTAGCAAATATTGCTGTACAGCAGCCAGGCTGTAAAGAAGAAAGCAGGGGCCAATTCAAAAACTAATACTTGTGTAGCACCAGGCACAGAATATTGAAAGCAGACCAGCAGAGGCAAAAGTTAGTCTGCATGGCTCCGAAGAGTCATAGCGAATTTGCTTATTTGTTTTTCAGAATTATAGATCTGAATTTAACAGCCTTGCTGGGAGTGCTGATCAAATGGCTCTGTCTGATGATCCCATTCCACAAGTCATCTTAATAAGCATACCCAAATGTATTTGTCTGTTACCCAGTGCACTGCAAATAAAGTTAATACATCATTGTTAAGCAGTAGACCATTTCAGCTCTCTTCAGCACACTTGAAACATATCAATAGTATCATTCCATGCATTTCCAAGGGGCAGAGGGGCAGTTAACCAAGTTGTTTACTAGCTAGAAAAAGGAAGGAGGGCGTGAAAGAAATGCTTATTTCTATCTGCAAATAAGACTGAGAGATCCTTAACAGCACTATGGAATTAGGTTGTCAAGAAAACGAAATTCTATAAAAGGCAGCCAAATAGAGAGACTGGTACACAACCAATAACAAGGCAAGCTATATGAACACATCTTTGTCACATCAAGGTGGAAGGGGGAACATGGTTCTCCCAAAGCAGCCTGAAAGATCTGTACAACACACTCATACAAATACTTTATCTTTCTCAGGACTGATCTACAGTCATGAGACTGTATTTCCTGCATATGAGCTGGAAATAAGGTAGTAGAATCTTGAATCAGATTATGTTATATCACTTCAGACTATGAGAAGGAGAGGAATAAATTACATTTTTGAATGTTCCCTTATGCAAACAAAACCAAACCTCTGGACTCTCTGCAAACACAACACACAGTTGGGAGCATGGAGGGCTACAATCTTTTAACCCTGATACACTTGGTTTTTAGTTGTAGCAAATAGTGGGGGTTTTGTTTAAAGATGGCGACGTATTAAAAACAGCATTTTGTAACTATAATCCACCCTTATCAAACCAGGATTTTTCTACTTCTTGCTCCTGAACATATAGACCACACTGTGTCTAGTGTCTGATTATCTTCTTACTGAAACTTATCTGCAGATCTTTAAGGAAAGGCATGCAATGTTGCAATTTGGTCCATCTAGTTTAGTACCAATTCTATACATATTGGCAGTGGTTCGGGGGGGGGGGTAGAACCTGCTGGGGGGGGGTAGAACCTGAAACCTTCTGCATGCAAACTCTGTGCTCTACCCCCAAGCTAGGGCCACCCCTCTCCAGTTAATCAGAATTTTGCTATCATTCGAATTAATGCCTCAAAATGCAGCTGACATTAAGAGCCCAATCCTATTTTGCACAGGCATAGCAGCACTGAACACCACCCTGTATCTTGTGCAGGATACAGGCAGACTGGAGGTCAACTTGGGGGAAAGGGACATTCATTCCCAGATGGATTTCTCCAACTCCCTTTATGTTGAAAGCTTCTCTTACAGCACAATCCTATGTACACCTACTCAAAGGCAAGTCCCATGGTGTTAAATAGGTTGGATCAGGGCCATGAATTTATGTTTGGGTCCAGGTATGTTACCAAAGGAGCTGTGGGGGGGGGGAATTGTTCCCTGGAGAAGGATATAGGGTGATCGGTCCTGCCAGTTCCAAGGAAGAAGAAAAAAGATGGCTAAGGCAAAATAAATCAGCTCCCTGATAAGGAATCTTTGAACTGAGTCTAAAACCAGCGCTATGCAGGAAAGTGAATGCTTCCCTTTAAAGAATAGACTGGGAGAAAACGAGTTTCTAATCAAAGGATGCAGGTTTATTAAGAACATGATCATATGGTTAATACAATACCCTTCCTGACATGTGCTTTGTGTGTCTGACTGTGACTGTCTGATATGAATGTAGCAGTTAGGAAGAAAGAAGGAAGAATAGGTTTGAAGGGAAGCTATTACATAAGACAAATTCTAACCTACCTAAGTTTTAGAAGGGGAACGGTCTGGAGAGTGGAGGCTGGAGGAAAAAGAATGGAAGCAAGCAGTGCAGTTATAATTACTTTCTGTAAGGCAGTCAGTTGCAAGCCAGCCTTGGGATGCCTTGCAGAGTTGAGGGGGGAGGCAAATCCAAATCGACACAGCAACACACACGGGAGTTGTTGCATCAGGTGGAGTGTGCCCCATTGACCAAATTATCCCAATACAGGCATGCCCCAGTATCCACTGATTCAGTATCCAGTTTCAGTTAAAAACAGAAACCATGGATACTGTGGATGACTACTAAAAGCATAGGGGAACATTAAACAAATCTTTTTTTACCTTATTGCAGCAAAACCACTGATGTTACCCTATCTTTAAAAAAGGGGTCCACAGTTTCAGGTATCCTTGGTGGGGTCCGGAATGGAACCCCAGCAGATACTGGGGCATGGCTGTATTTATTGGCATTTGAGCTGCTGCTTATGCACAGCTCGGGGCTGGGGGGGGCTAGGCTCTCCATAATGCTTTAATCTTCTTACTAGGGACTCAACTAGGTTTTGGAAGTCCTTTCTTTGGTGTGTCAATATGTGACCTGGAATGCAACCCTCAACTTGTGTTGTGCCAGCACAGTGCAAACTCCAGATCCAAATTCTGGAGAAGCACTGTCCAACGATCAAATAATGGTCCAATTTTTGAACACAGAGACTTCAGGAAAACTGTCCACATTGCTCCTGACAGTTAGAGCACAATCCTAAACTGGAGTTAGACCAGCATAAGCTAAGCCATCAAAATCTGGCCAGCACAAGGGCCACCATAAAGTGTCTTTGGATTACTCTCGGAGTCAGGGAGGATGGCTCTCGTCTGTGTGCTGGCCTCTCTGACTCCAAAAAATGGTCCAAACATACTTTACGTGGTCCCTTGTGCTGGCCAAACTTTGCTGGCTTAGTTTATGTCAGCCTAACTCAGTTTAGGATTGCGCCCTTAATGTGGGCAAGTAGAGTTGACTGGAGCTGTACTGTGTGGTATGTGTTATGGTAGGGTTATCTGATATAAACTGGGACGGAATGCCTATACCTATAACCATTGTAGAAGAGGGAATGTTGGCAGGTACACCTGCCAACATTCCCTCTTCTATACAATGGTTAAAGATATAGGCACTCTATCCCCATTGGTATCTGATAACCCTAGCTATAGGCATTTGAGATATTATCCATCATTCATAAAATACATGGATATGAGGGAATAATACACAATAAAAGGAAAAACCACCAGAGGCAATAGGTGCACCTTTAAACACTATCCAAAATAATTTTACCAAGAGAAAAACTTTCATAGGCAATTGCTATTACGGGGGGTTCAGGAGGAAACCCCACATTGCCCAAGTCCCCAGTTGCAGGAGCAGCACCCATCACAGGCAAAGGAAATGTAGGAAAGTGGTGGCAGAAGACTCGGCAGGGAGGACACTTGCAGGGGACGCGGTAGCCCTGCTAATGAGGAGGGCAACTGCTGGCCCCTCCAGCAGCCTGTTCCTCATAAGGCAGTCATACTTTATGAGTCAAACCTCATAAGGTTTTCAAACTTTTTAGCATTGGGACCCACTTTTTAGAACAACAATCTGTCCAGGACCCACCAGAAGGGATGTCACGACTGGAAGTGCCATCATTGTGATGCTAGAGCCTGCTGCTTTCCTGAGAATGCAGCAATAAGTTGGGTTATTTCTCAACCATTTTCCAACAGCAAAGTGAATCAGAAAAGGAAAAGCCTATTTATAACATTGAAATAAGCAAAATAACCACATAGCCCTCCCGCTTTCCATTATCCCATCTTTCCATATTTTCAATTTGGCTGCTCTAGGTGCTTTGCAACCCATCTGAAATTGGCTCGCGACCCACTGGTAGGTCCTGACCCACAGTTTGGGAACCACTGTCATAAAGAATAAGTGCCTCTTACTCTTGCCAACCCCCATCCCCCACCCCAAGCCGAGCCTTGGAATTTAATCCTGGAGGTTTAAACATAATTTTTGCAGAATTTCCAACATTATATCATGCTGGGCAGAAAAAAATCCTCCAGAATGGCTTCAGCCAGAGTTGACAATTTTGTCTCTTTACACAAACATAGGCAAGGAAAGACATTAAGAGGATTCTCCCTTCCCCCCCAAATGGGTCCAAGATTTGTCTCACACTCCTCTTATATGTACTTTATCAGATGGAGTCAAACACCTGCAAGAACCAGCCCCAGCAGATATAGCGAATGATAACGCAAGACACTGGTGCTGGGATACACCCCTCTTCTTGGCTTTTAGTGGGCATTTCTGGAGAATCAGCTGGAAACTGGCATAATCTCACTCTCTTTCCCTTTCCTACAAGTGGCCTGCTGTCACTATGACAACAAGAAGCTTGCAGCACATCTGCAGGGGAATAAGGAGAACATGAGGCAGAAAAAGAGAAAGCTGGTGATGGGAGGGGGGAGTCTGAAGAGCCCAGGGAGAGGAAAAAATGAGGAGAGAATCAAGTTTATAGAAAAGAAGGAAAAGACAAAGCACATTCCTCACAGCAGCTACTCTCCTAGGAAACGAACAAAAATGAACCACATGTATAAGACAAAACAAACCTGCAGGTGCAAGAAACTTTGAAAGTTTTGGGAGGAAGCAGCAAAAGTAGATAATATAGATTAGCTGCTAGGAATGCATTTATTGCCTGGCACAAACAAAAATGTATTTATTTGCCCAGCTGCACAGTTGTTGCCCAACGTGTTTTATATGTGTGTGTACATGGTGAGGGGTGTATGCCAGGTCAGCATGACCCAGACCAATCAAGGATACATCAAGCCTTATTATATTGAAAAGACCAAGCATTGGTCCTTCACCCACACTGACTGACTGGCTGGCTGTCTTCGGGGAAGCCTTGCCTTTCTTTCTGGGAAATTCCACAACCAGCCGTACCTTACTTGGCCCTGCAAACGCATCATATCCTGAGCGCCCCCAGACCAAGAAGTAAAAAGGGAGGCATTCAACCCCAGCTTCCCTCACCAACCTCATGTAAAGTCAGTCAAAAGTTGCATGATAATTGAAGGCTCAGGGCTCCTAGGCGATCAAGAATCAAGGCCTTCTCTGCTGCATTCCCGGCAGGGATGATGGCCCCAGGGATGGGCCATCAAGCCAGGAAAGAAAGATCCTGGGTGACTTCACTCCCCACTAGTCAGGTTCCCTACAGACCTTCATGCCATCCACCCAGCTTACCCCAGTCCTTGCTGCAGTTGCTGTCAATCATGGATTCCTCTGCCACAGCATCAGGCATTCTCCTTCCTTCCACTCCCCAAGCTGCTCAGCCAGCAGGAACCCAGACATTGCAACTTGAAGCGGCACAAGTAGGAAACTGCACTCTGCACTCTTGGTAAATAAAGGGAAAAGGGGGGCGCCTCTTCATCCATCTTTCTCCCTCACCCATGCGGTCATGCATGCACAGAGATGGCATTTCAGGGGATTCAGGCCGCACATAGGCACGCACTCTCACTGTTGTTTCTTAGTGCATGCAGCTAGAATTCTAGCCTTTGTCACTGTCGCAAAATTTCCTTTCTGCTGTTTTGTTCTTGGTCCATTAGAATACTGCTTATGATTTTAACATGATGCTTTAGTTAGTTTGTACAATTGTAAACTGCTTGAAATTTCTTAAAAATTGAAACATACAAGTTTCTTAAACTGTAGGAGCATGAGCTTGTACAGACTGCATCCTACTTCAGCAGATCTGCAGATGAGCTGAATAGCAAGCAAACACATAAGGAGCAGCAGCACATAAGAAATGTCCTTGAATTTCACAAGGGAACAGCTCTGTGGAAAATTCATTTTCAAAGCTGTACACCTTAATTTCTTCCACCACGTTTTAGAATGAGAAAGGAATCCAGAGTCCCTGATAAGACCTTAGTTCACATAATTAAATAAACTTATCAGTTCTTAATTCAGCCACCTCTTGTTCCATCCATTCACCTGAATAAATCTGTTTGAGGATAGCTTAGAAAGTTCCTTGATGGATAAAGGGGAAGGCAAAGGGACTCATCTATGGGCTTGTTCTTTAAGTATGATTTAGGAACGTTCATCCTCTTTCTTAAATAGCAATCAGTATGGCCTATGGGTAGGGGTGTTTATTTTTGTTTAAAACACATAAAAAAAACACAAAAAACATTGCATGTTGGTGTTTAAGATACTTTCCTAAAATTAAAATAGATTACTTTTCCCATTAGAAACAATACTATGGTGGCATCTGCTGACCGTATATTGCGTATATTACCTGCCTAGTACACTTTAAAGCATTTAAAACTAATAAAAATGAGAACTTGGAATGAGAACTCAGAATAAAAACACATATCACCACTTTCTGCCTTTCAAATAATGAAATCAGAAAAAACCGACAACACGCCATTTTCAAACACCCCTACCTATGAGACAGCAACTAGACCAGAAATTTTCAACCTTTTTCATCTGATGGCACACTGATAAGGTGTCATCAAAAATAGTCAGTTTTTTGACAACTGATAAGGCACACCATGCTGCCAATGTGGGGCTTACATCCCCATTGGCCCTACTAATAAATGACCCTTCTCCCAATTTTAATAGGCACAGTGGTTGAAAATGGCTAAACTAGACACTGTTGACAGTGTAGTGAAAATATTCACAGAACTACACACGGAGGAGCCTTTGATGTTGTATATTGCATGGACAGATTCTAATTAAAACATTTTCAATTATTAAAGGGCAGAACGGCACTTTGATTTGCTGAAGAATCTTCAAATTGGGAATCTGTCTGTAATTATAACCGGTCTCCCATATACTGTTTCTCAGAGAGAAGTCACTCATGTGTGGGATTACAGGTCATTTATGATTCACTGCAATACTTTTAATCTGAAGCCATATAAATAACTAGCTTGAGTGGTTTGCTTTTGAAGAAGTTGCTTCTGGCCTAGGATTCTGGGAAGTTTGCAATTTATTCGGTCAGTGATCCAGGTGACAACTGAGAATCGGGAATGTGTGTTTGTCAAAGTCATTTGAGTCTTAACGTGTTCAATTGTATCTCTCTGCTTGACTAGATCACAGATTCCTAAATGTGCTACAGATGAAGGGTGGTGGTGCAGAGTTTAACAGTCACTTGGTTTTTTGCATAACAGTGTAAACAAAATGCTGCATTCTGTGATTTTCCCTCTTTACTTGTCCTTTTCAATTAGTTTTCAATACTGGCTCAGCAACAGTAATGTATTCCTTTAAAAAAATGAGCTGCCTAGAAGTGCAATCTACTGAACATTGCTGCTATATAAGATCAGCTGAAATGAATGTTGACAGCATGGGAACACCATGCAATGGCTCATGACTTAGGACTGTAGCCGATTTCTGCTTACACCTATTTTGCAGACTCAAGACTATATTGTGCCAGCTTAAATATTTACACCCATTGAGAATGTCACTGAACCCCAGTTATCCACTTTCAGTGCTACAGCTGCAGGGATAAAAATGTTTCTATCACTAGGTTGTAACAGGATGACAATTGAGACATCCAGCATGTTTTTTTTCCCCTAAGCACAGCTCACTTGGAAAAAAGCAGAATTCTTCAATAATGTATACCAGTATAGTACGAAGTGAAATCTGAGCCTTTCATGGATCTATTCCCAATGAACAACACTTCACTACTGTCCCACGCAGATAATGACTAATGTGATATGTATAGAGAATTCTTTTTCAGGAAATGGCTGCATGCATTTATCAAGTCAATTGCAGCAACCTCAGAAATGCATGAATTGCTGGCCACTGTCACCTCCCTCCTTGCTCTGCATAAGACCAAGTTTTTCAACTGCAATCAAACATCCTCTCCTGGTTCAACTACAACCAAGCTCATATACATCCTTGACATAGAAGACTACATGGATGCTTTCTCGGATCATGCCCAGCTTTGTAATCTTACCCTACTGACATGAACATGCCATTTAGTTCTCCCCTCAAGCATGTCCCTTTTTCTCTTCCAGCTGTGCTACAGTAGCTCTGGTGTATCTGGTGGTACATCAACATTTCCTTAGCATAGGACTGGGCCGTAACTTTCTTTGGATGCAACCTATAGCTCTGAATTATGGTGTTGTCATTTAGAGATAAGCAACAGTGATGAGCTTTTACAAAGGCACCCAGCCTCAGGCCTATCTAGAGAAAAGGCTGTATTTATAGAGTGAAGTGCCACTACTACTGTACGATTGAGCTATGGTTTGTCTGTGGTAAAGGAAGGGCACTCTAAGCTCATAAGCATTTTCTACTACCCCCTGGAACATGTGAAGTAAAGGCCAGCCTTATGCCAATTTGACCAATGTTGTCACATTGGGCCCCTCACTTTGGGGGGCCTGCACCAGCACAGTGAGCATATCACCTGCTGCTGCAGCCGGGGTCTCTATGAGCTGTAAGTAAGTTGGGTGAGCAGAGCAGCTTTATCTTGGGCTCTCCCACTTGCTCCGCTTCCAAATGGGCCTCCTGGAAGCTGTTGGCGATGATGTCATCATGTCACCACCAACATTTCCGGGTGCCACGGTTTGCATGCAGCACCACAAATGCTCTTCTCGATGAGTGGGGAGTCCCACAGGGAAAATGGGAGGCCCCGCAGGAATGCCCTACATTGGGCTGCGCCACCCTGTGTGAAGTGATACAGATTGAAAGAAGGAGAAGGGAAGATGACAAAACCAAAAACAGGACCCATAGTTGTATATACAAAGGCTAAGTTTGTTGGGGGCCCTGTCAGAGGCGGATCTTATGAGAGCCATGGTACCAGCAGATGCTCCAGCTATGCTTCACCCACTACATGTCTTTCAGTTCCATCCAATACAAGACCACCAGAGTTGGCACAAGTAAGGGGAGTGCGAGTTGCTGAATAAGGTCCCTGTTAAGGTGGTGGTGGTGGGAACAGACAGAGTGTTAAAAAAGGAAGAATCTTAAAAATAAAATAACATTTGTGAAGAGTTCACAATTTCTTCTTGTACAAAAACCGTTTCAAGTGACAAAAGATCAGAGATAATATTTAACAAAGATTTCAGATGAAGAAATATTACTTACCCTAATGACTTAATGAATATAACACTAAATTAGGCCGTCACCAGCAAAGCTATTGAATGCAATTTTAATAGGTCTAAATATAAGTAAGAGCCCACTAATGAGGAATAAACAGAAAAGTTTTTAGTTAATTGGAAGCAAAGCAACAGAAAGTTGATTCAACAAAACAATCCTGTACTGGACTCAGAAGGATAATTCTGAATATTCCATTATTCAGCAAAGGCTTTCTGAAAAAATCCAAATATTTAAATTTATGTACTGATAGTAAAAGACTGATACTATGTATTTTCCATTTACCGGTGGGCCCATGTGCAGGGTGACCAGACATCACAGGCACAAAGGAGGACACACTACCCCAAAATGTAGGACATTCAAGAAAAATGTAGGACATTACAAAATAAGAGCAAAAAACACCCATATATATTGGGGTTTCTTGTCCTCCTTTAATGCAACCCAACAAATAAAGGAACAAAGGACAAGCATGCAAGCAAGTAATGCGGGCAACCCCTCTTGATGCTGGCACCACCTGTCCGTCTTGAAATGTAGGTTTCAGGTATCCATAGGGCCGGGGGTTGGGGTTGGGAAACTATCTTCTGCAGATACTGGGGCATGCCTATATTCTACAGATCCTGGGAAGTAAACGTCTCCTCCCCCTCCCGCCAGCATTTATCTCGGAGTCATGCTTTCAACATATGACCCTGACACCAACACAAGATACTTCACCACCAAACAATGCGGAGATCTCTGTTTCACTCACTGCATTCATTCAATTATAGACAATACGGAAGGATGGAAATTGGACCCCAGATGATTGCATGTTAGAGATTCTTTTATCCCTTTCACTAGAGACCGACATATCCAAACAGCACCTGGCACACTTTGCAGAATTCTGTTAAATATAATTGATTAGTTGCTTAAATCTAAAGATATGCTCCATCACTGCACAAAGGTTTACTGAAGTTATTAGGTTTGGCTAAGTCATGAGCCTCAGTGGACAATATACCAGTGCAAGCAACAAAGGAAAACAGGATTAATATCAAAAGATAGCCTTTTATTGAGTTGTCCAGTAAAATCATTGTATCAATACAATGTTGTAAACACAAATGTTGTTTTAGATTCCAAATTCCAGTGTAGATTCGTAGACAAAGTACTACAAACGAATAATTTTAAAAACGAACAGGTAAGTACTATGCTGCAACATCAGATTAAGAAAAAGATGAATACTACTTTCTGGTCAGTTTTTCACTTTGTTACTTTATAAGGCACACCAGCTGTACCTTAATGGAGGGAGGCAAAAACAGGGCAAGTACTTCACACTTCCTATTGCTAAAAGAAAATAGAATATTGAATATAAGCACTCACTGTGTGTCCCCTCAGAAATACACAAATTCCTGATTCCTCCTTCCTAGCCCGCACTATTCTGCCAGGCGTGGCCTACCTGGGGACACCCCCAAACCCCCCCCCCAGTCAGTTTGAGGCAAAAAAAAAAAAACACAAAACCATCCCCAGGCCAATCTGGAGTAAAACATTCATATCCAACCCCTATTGGCGACCAGCTAGCCTCAGACTCTTAGGTGGGGTCCATGTACAAGAGCAGAATGGCTCTCGGAGGTCTCAGCACTGAAACATAACCCTGTAGGTCCTGCCACACTTCCTTTCACCAATGATCACTGGATATGCCACAAGTGGGGAAAACAAGCCACATGAGATATATATACTAGATACTTATATCTTGTTGCCGCTCCCCTGCATCTGCATCACTATCTATATTATATCTATAGTGATACAGATGCAGGGCAGCGGCAACGAGATACAAGTATCTTGCTGTCTTGTGTGCTCTGAGGCATCTGGTGGGACACTGTGAGATATAGGAAGCTGAACTAGATGGGCCTTGGCCTGATCCAGTGGGGCTCTTCTTATGTAACCACTCTTGTTAAAAAGTGGCATATTCCTATTAATAGTGGGTGATAAGGTCATGGGTCCAATCAATTGGATAGTTTAAGATCACCAGGACATCCTTACCTGCTCCACGACCTGATGAGTTCAGAGATCCAATCAGTTGTTGGTCAGCAGGAGGACTGACCAGGGTCTATTGTTCTAGGGAAAACCAAACATTTATTTAATGAATTTATACCCTGCCTTTCTGCTCCTATGTTAGGGCACCCAACATGAAGACAACAATCCATGAAATGACCCGTTTGCTCTGCCAGGTGGCCTTTTTACAATGCCATTGAAGTCAAAGACCCTCAGCAAAGCATCTCAGGACAATGGCTTCTGGAAGTAGTGACGGCAGCAGTGAGTCTGGGGCCAACAGCACCCCACCAAAGCATGGTACCAGGAAGTCGGTCATGGCGACATGGTGATGTCACTACCAACTGTTTTTTTTTGGGGGGGGGAGTCACTGGGAGTGATGGCAGGCCTCGCGAGAAGTCCACTCGCTGCAATGGTCTATGCCTGGAGGCTTTCTTCCAAAGGAAGTGCCAGCTGCAGCTCTCTGGGGCCCCTCCAAAACATGAGGCTTGATTCTGCTTAATCAGTGGAATCAGGCTAAAGCTGGCCCTGCATAACATCACTGCACCAAGACTAAGTTTGCACAAAGAGAAGGGAATGGTCAGATTTGGCAGTCAAAATATCCAAGCAAGGAAGAAGAGATAACACTGGACTGGTAAGATTGATGCATGCAAAAGGAGGAGAGAGTGACGCAAGGAGTAAGAACGCAAGAGCCAGCAAAAAAAACCAACAACCCTCAAAAGACCAGTTAATCAGCGATAGCTTATCTCAAAGCATCTTTAACATCTTGTCCATATGCAAGGATGTATATGGAATAAAGCTATAGGCAAATACAGTAGTGAGGGCCAATAATATTGGTCATACATAGATGTGGGGTGAGGAAGCTTGAAAGAAAAATGTGCAGACAAATGAAGATATATGCTGAAAGACAGTCACCTGGCTATACTTTATTGTGCCTTTCTTCTTCAGTCCCCAGCTATACAAGCTTGTCATAAATCAGACTTTCCATTCTGTCTAGGCTATAAAGCACCTGCCCAAGTAAAATGGAAAATGGGTACAGAGGTGTGTGGCATCCACAATCTAATTCTGCCATGTTTTGCTACTGACAAACCAATTCTTTTTACCTTTAATTCCTAAATACTTCAAGTTTTTGTGGAAGTCATTATTTTGTCACAGTATTTTAAGTTTATAGCTGGAATATTTAGCTGCCCTGTAAGGATATAGATATTTGCCGTGTTGGGATTGCCTAAAGCTTCAATTCCAAAAACATGCACATGAGAGTAAGCTCCATTGAACAAAATGGGATTTACTTCTGAGTAACCAGAAGTGCCATGAGTTTTCTGTGTATTTAAGGGTTAGGTTCCGGAGGTCTATATGCAAGCCGAACCTTGCGTAGGTCAAAATAGCTGCTTCTTGACAGCCAATCACTACTGCACTTGCAGGAAAGTACTGCCAAAAGATGCACTGTGCTGAAATGTTAACACAGGCACCCTTAACTAGGATGTCAATAACTCAGAACAACGTACTATATGGCCTTACCTGGTGGGCAAAAGTCCTTACTGCAAAAGTTCCATCATGTCCCGATATGTCAACAGAGCCTTTCACCAATACGTGGACAGCCACATTCATTTCAACTGAGGGACCTGCTCCATACAAACATCACCTTGCCAGTGATGTCCCCTCACTAAGATGGATAGAATTACAAGTGTGGGTGGAATAACTCTATCTGGACCTGACCCTAATTCAGAGATTGATTGTGGGCAAGGCATGTGGGCAGGCTACACTACACAAGCACAGGCCAACACCTCAAAAAGGACATAGTGGAGCTGGAAAAGGTGCAGAAGAGAGCGACGAAAATGATTACGGGGCTGGGGCATCTCCCTTATGAAGAAAGACTGCAGCGTTTGGGGCTCTTCAGTCTAGAAAAAAGGCGCCTGAGAGGGGACATGATTGAGACATACAAAATTATGCACGGAAGGGATAGAGTCAATAGAGGAATGTTCTTTTCCCTCTCTCAAAACACCAGAACCAGGGGGCATCCGCTAAAACTGAGGGTTGGGAGAGTTAAAACAGATAAAAGGAAGTACTTTTTTACCCAGCGGGTAGTTAATCTGTGGAACTCTTTGCCATAGGAGGTGGTGATGGCGTCTGGTCTAGATGCCTTCAAGAGGGGATTGGACGGATTTCTGGAAGAAAAGTCCATTGTGGGCTATAGGCAATGATGGATTGTAACCTCCTTACATTAGTAGTAGGCTACGTCAGAGTACTGGGTGCAAGGGAGTGGCAACAGGATCCAAGCATCTTGTTGTCTCATGCCTCCCTGGGGCACCTGGTGGGGCCGCTGTGAGATACAGGAAGCTGGACTAGATGGGCCTTTGGCCTGATCCAGCAGGGCTCGTCTTATGTTCTTATGTAACATGCTCAATTTCCACTGAAGCTAATTAGCACCACTGAGTGAGTTTAGATTGCAACCAGTGTTGGTTGAAGCAAGGAACAGCTGCTCACACAGTCTTTAAAAAAATGAATGTTTACTATGTAGTTGTGTGGTTTGAAATGGGAAATAAGGGACATATATTCTATTGCTACTACTGTTAATAAGCCTACTTTGCAATCTGTATGGGTTCCACTTCAATTTGCGTTACCAGCAAATTCTCTTCCATGTGGCAGCAGGAGAGTTAAACGTAATGAAACATTTCACACCATTTAAAAATACCAGTTCAAGAATGTGCCACATTCAGTCAGACTCCTTCACTTTTTCCCTAAACCCATCATTATACATACAATTCTCAGTAAGCATACCTAATTTAAATTCATTTGTAGCTTTTGTACATCCACAGTTTAATTGATTCATGACATGTATCCTTAACCATTCAATATTTATAAAGGTACAATTAATGAGGTCAACCAAGACAAAAAATAAGAGTTAACATTAATACAGCACTCTTGCTGTCAGTTCCTGACCTCGCAGTACGGCTGCATGGCCTTACTTGGAGGCCTTTGCTCCGGTGCTGAAGAGAGTAGACCAATCCATCGCCCGCCCTACTCTCTTACCAAGGGGAAAGGAAACAAATGTCCCCTTTCCCTGTGGAGGCTCCCGTGACTGCCTGGCTGGCATGGGATGGGATGCAGCAGTGGCAGCCTGGCTACCGCTGCGCTCCTGAGCGGCCAGGCAGCATAGGCTCAGGCTCTTAACCATGTTAAATGCTTAATAAAAGGGTTATGAGGAAGTAAGGAGATCGGGAAAATGGACTTGTGCAAATGGAACTT
The DNA here is from genome assembly GCA_029204185.1 of Lerista edwardsae. Lineage (NCBI taxonomy): Eukaryota > Metazoa > Chordata > Lepidosauria > Squamata > Scincidae > Lerista > Lerista edwardsae. The sequence goes on along the minus strand of JAJKFI010000012.1, from coordinate 19,901,566 downwards.
GCTAGATTCGAGTGCCATTACAATGGAGTAGGCCATTGGCAAATTCTTGAGCGAAGAGGACATCAGTAAAAATAAGACAGAGCACACATCAGAAGCTCAGTTTAGAAAACATTCTATGAATTTGGCTCAGAAGCCTCAAGGCCCACACAACACAACACCTGCCAAGGTAACACAATCTGCTACCATGCACTGTGGCCTGCCCTGATGCTAGACAAGAACCTGTTTATTAACATAAAAGCATTATAATGGCAAAATCTTCTGAAATGTGCAAAGGTAACATATTGTTAAGCAGGCTCTGGTCAAAAAACCTTCCTTTTTATACTAGGATTGCACATATGGAGAGATTTCGATGCTGCAGCACTTCAAACATGCAGCGCCCTAAACACAGATCGGAAATGCTACAGCACTGGTGTAGCTAAGCTATTTGCTGCCTGGTGCAAAGAAGATTTTGTAGCCCACCCTCCCCGGTGTTTCAGACATTCTCAAAAACACAACTCACCGGTTTTTTCAAAAAGTTTGTAAAAATAGGACCACTTTAACGTGACAAAAGTAGCCAACTCATAAACAAAGTATACCATGAACAAATAAGCAGGAGGGAGCAAAAACCGTAGCCTGCCCATCCCCACCAGAAGGCTCAGCCAGGCACCTCTGTGGTTCTAAGTATACTACAGTTAGGATGCAACTGAAGTCTGCAAGCATTCATGAGTAGTTGAATATACCTCATTTACAGTTTAACCCAGCCATTTTCAACCAGTGTGCTATGGCACATTGGTGTGTCGCTAATGGTCCGCAGGGATCCCAGGATCTAAGGATAAATTATCAATGAGGCTGCAATCCTATGCACGCTTTCCTGGGAGTAAGCCCCATTAAACACAATGGTACTTACTTCTGAGTAGACATGTCTAGGATTGAGCTATGAGCTACATTAGAAGGAGCACAGCCCCAGCCTGCAACCTTGCAAGTCACTTGTTACAGGTTCCCCCATCCCACTTGCAATCCCTAGAAATTAAGCAGTGGCTGAGCCTGAGATGACCTGTGAGAGTGGAAGACAGTAAAAACTAGCTAACCTTTTTGACAGGAGGACTGGGTGCTTCAACTGAATTCTGATTTCTCTCTCTCATTGAATTCTCTTGTAGTACAGTTGGCTCTCTCTCTCTCCTCCCCCTCCCACAGAGAGAGAGAGAGAGAGAGAGAGAGAGAGAGAGAGATGGGGGGGCCCAACAGCAGCAGTTTGTTTTGGGGGTTTTGCTGCTTGCATTGCTGATTGTTGTCACCGATTCCCTGTGCCTGCACAGGCACCCCAGAATTCACAGCGCCAATTTGGAATAGAGGAAATTGGCGCAAGGAAAACTTGCCAGCCCCCCCCCTCCCCAGCCGCAGCACACAAGCAGGAGGAGGGCTGTTTATTCTGTGCTGCTGGCTGGCTGCAAAGTTATTCGTCTCATTGTACTGCCATCACAGTGAAGCCAGCCAGCAGCAAAGGTGTCGGCTGCTCTGCGTGGAACAACCTGGGACTCGACTTTGCATTTGCAGTGCTGGCCAGCTGCAGAGGCACGCATGCGATTTGCATATGGCTGTGATTGCGTTGTGATGCGATTGCAATGAAGCTGGCCAGCAGCAAAGATGTCAGCTGCGCTGCAGGGAACAGCCTGGGGTGCGACTTCCATTTTGCAATGCTGGCCGGCTCAGCTGCATGGGCAAGCACACTGCGACTTGCATTTGGCAGCGATCGCGTTGCAATGTGATCCAGCAGGTGTGAATTGCAGGGAAAAGCTTGGGGACAACAACTATGGTGCGGAGCCGGACTGTTGCCCCCTGGAAACATGTAGCCCAGTGCAATTGCACCCCCCTGTACTTCTTTAGCTATGCCCCTGTGCTACAGTCTCTGTACAACTGTATTAAGGGTTTTGACAACCAACAGAAATGGCAAAAAGTTTATAGTACCAGCAGCACATGCACTTAGGCTCATAGACAATATATGCTTATATATGCCACACAAAGTATTTTTTCTAAATCTGCCCCACGTTGGCAATTAGCCCCAACCTCTAGATATCACCCTAGATATCACCTTAGGAAATGATGGCAGATGTTTAGCAAAAACATAGCAGATGCACTTTGGGCTTGGCTCAAATTTGCATTCTCAAGTAAAGCAGTACAAGTTCTCAAACAACCATCTGCATCTACAGAACAAGTTGCGGAAGAATGTCTCACCTGGACCATCAGCATCATCGTTGTCACTCTCAGAGTTGTCATTATCGGCTTCAGTGTTTATGCCTGTTAGATAGCCTTTGGGACAAGGATCGGCTGTGTACATTTTTCTTGAAGGCAAAGTCATGGTCTCTTTACCTACAAGATAACAAAACTGTTTAGTGTTTTTCTTGTGGTACATGTGCTTATCCAGGTTGTCGGCATTGCCCTGAGACAGTGGCAAGATGGGCTTAAACTACCTTCATCAGCACCAAAAACCTGGGTTAGCCAGGGGGACTGGCTAACTGCTTTGAAAAAAAGGAAAGCACTACATTCCATTCTATAAACACTACTAATGGTATCCATTTCCAAAAAATCAAGAGCGCTTCTTCAATTCTCTAAAGAAAAAATATAGTTGGAATACTCAACCAATATATATTACAGAAGCTTTAGATATTATAAAACTCCTTTGCAAGTACACAACCTTGCCAAATTAAAGGGGAGGGGCTTCTTTCCCTATGCAGCCAAAGAATACAGAACAATTACAACATTTGTTTAATAACTAATTGGGCAGTTACAACACACATCCTATCGTTGCAGATGTACCCAAGAGCAACTTCTAAATTCCAGCCCCGCCAGAGCATCTATGAAAATTTGGTAATGGCAATGGTAACACTTCTGCAAAAATGATCACACATAAACACTGCAACAGCCTATGGTGTAAATTAGTACAAATAGCGGTCCTCTTACAATCACCTTGTAAAGTGGAAGGAGAAACATAAAAGAGAAACATCACTTATATCAATCACTGTGCATTTCTGGAAGGCTTAAAGAACCCTAGTAGAATCTGGCTCTTTGCCAAAAGGATTCCCATTATCTAATGCAGTAGTTCCCAAATAGTGGCTCACGACCCAATTTTTGGTGAGTAGCATAATTGAATGGTTAGATTAGGCTATGTGGATCAAGGGTTAAACAACCTGCTATTCGGAGGGAACATGGCTGCACAATCACCATTATAGCCCCAGAGGCTTGAGCAGCTGGTAAAGTGAAACTTCTTTTAAGGTAGGTTCTGATTCAGTTGATTTGAAAATCTAGTTATTGAGAAATGTAACGTAGCTCCAGGAATTCCTTCTACCACAATGATTGCACTCATGAAGACTTCACATACAGTAGGTAATCTGTAGGCACATAAAAGTGATGGCTGACCTCTCTGATTGTGTCTCCCATAAATCGCAGTATGAGATCTAAAATTTCAATATGGCTCTAACAGAAGAAATGAGGACATTTCATAGAGTTCAAAAGGCTACATCGCCAATGCTCATCGCCAATTTTATATTTGACAGTGTCAAAATACAATTTGCCCTGCATCTCAACTAGTTTTAGATGCTAAAGAAAAGTCTTCGTTTTAGAGATTGGCAAAGGAAACAATAATGCAATATGATGCAAACTGATTAATCATGCAATCTGAAAGGGCATTCAAAATTAATGGAAACTATTCAGAAAATTCATTTCCCTAAATCCAGGCTAAATCCCTCAAACTGCCAAGTTTTGGGACTGATTTCTCCTACCACCGCTGATTAATACTGAAGTGTTAATCAGTGCTGGAATTAATGACAAGCAAATGTGGCAGTCTTTTATGAAGTCTTTTAAAGCCTACTGGACAATATCAAGCAGTAGGGCTCTTAGAGCCACACTGAGATGGATTCACCTAGGAGCTGTTGTGCAGCCTTGGACTACTCTATTAAGAAAATATAGTCATGCAGTGATTCGATATGCAACTCCAAGTTGCACACAGAGTCATTGCACAACTGTATTTTCCTAGAAGAGTTCTCGCTACGGTGACTTACACAAGTCACCTGTGTGATAATACAGGGGATCCCTGGAAGCAAGCCCAATTGGCTGGTGGGAAACAGAAATGCCTACGCATAGTGGTGTCATCCTACCAGTACGCTGGGCAGGACATCCGGATGATTGGCAGCCTGCCCATCGCGTACCGCAGCGTTACGCCGTTTGTGTAATGTACGCAAGTGGCGTAACTGGTTACGCAAACAGCGTAACGCTGCGGTATGCGACGGGCGGGCTGCCAATCACCTGGATGTCCCGCCCAGCGTACCGGTAGGATGACACCACTGCCTACGCAATAGTTCTGCAACAACTTCCTCCCCTCTGCCAGCTCTCTTGGCTTGTTTCCAGAGCTTCCCTGCATTACCAAAGCTCTGGGAGCAGGTTGGGGCAGTCAGTAGAAGCTTCTTCTCTTCTACTTTTCCGGGGTTGGAAGGAGGAAGATCCGCCCATACCAGTCTGAGAGCACAATCCTATACTGGTGTTATGCCGCCGCTGCGCTCTGGCGCCAATCCAGCGTTGTCCAAATGGGCTGTCAGGCGTGTCTGCTCCAGCAAGGCGGACGCTGGACCGGCGCAAGCAGTGGTGCCAGCGCTTGGGCACCACCGTGCCCTTTGGCTTGTGCCAGTCATGCGCTGGTTGAGTGCCAGCGGTGCTTGTCGGCGCAAGACTTCACAAAGGGCGCTCCAGAGGCATGCCAGGGGGGTAAATGGGCAGCGCAGTGGGCAGTGACAGCAGATAGCCGTAGCACTGAATCCTAAACCCTGTTCTTGGCCAAGTTGGCCCCAATTCGGGCCGCTGCTGCACATGATGACCTCCGCCTGCAAATCTGCAGGTGCAGATCCAAGCAGCCCCATAGGGCTGGCTGGGGCTTACCTGGATGCAAGGGGAAAACCTCCCCTTGCCCTGCACTGTGCTGGTGCCACCTCCTAATGGCTTTAGGATGCAGCCTTGTTGAGCCGGCCTTGCTATGCCAGCGCTGCTTAGGACTGGGCCGTGAATCTAATCACTGGGATGAAGGAAAGGAAGCTACGACATGGAAGACTGTACACAAGACCCCAATATTTCCATTATTCCAGGGTTCAGCATGCCCTGGTAATAGCTCTGTCAAGCTGGCTTCTTTCTGATAGACATGACATTATTACAACAAATTCTTCATTCCCTGTAAAAAAAAAAAGTCATTCTTAAACTAAAGCATTTGCCAAATATTTTGTGAATTAGCTTCTAATCTTCCGTAATTTAGACAATATTAAAATTGGAGGCACACCTCACACATAACTGAAAAGGATTGCTTCAAAAGTGAGAAAGGGTACATACTATATGCTCTTAGAAGCCCAGTCTCAGAGTCACTTTTCCAGAGACCTCATATCCAAGGAAAGACTCTGCCAGGTTTGACTGCTGAATAGCTTAACTTTAAATCACCATCACCACTTGAAATTAAAAATCTAAAATGTTGATTATTACACATCCTCAGTATATAGTACTTTTGGGTGTTGAGAGTATCTAATGTACTCTATCTTGTTGCACTCCTCAATAACCTTGACAAGCAGGTATTATTAACCTTTATTACAGACAGGGGAGGTGGCTGAAGCCAAAGGAATACTGGCTTACCCAAGACCCGATAGTGCTGTGGTTCCCAAATTAGGGGTGGTGACCCAAACAAGGGGTGCATGGACCTGTAACATAACTATTGTAAAAAGGTAAAGGTTTCCCCGCGACCAATTCGTCTAGTCGTGACCGACTGTAGGGGGTGGTGCTCATCTCCATTTCAAAGCCTGTAGAGCCGGCATTTTTGTCCGAGGACAAGCTTCCGTGGTCATGTGGCCGGCATGACTCTACGCCATAGTGCACGGAACGCCGTTACCTTCCCACCGAAGTGGTCCCTATTTATCTACTTGCATTTAGGTGCTTTCGAACTGCTGGGTTGGCAGGAGCTGGGACAAGCAACGGGAGCTCACTCCATCACACAGTCTTGAACTCCCAACCTTCTGGTCAGAAAGCCCAGCAACAGCGGATTAAGTCGCTGCGCCACCACGTCCCTCAACTATTGTAGTACTATGTAATAACTGACAAAGATGCTTTTGCCCAAAGTTCTTCCTTATAAAAAAAAAAAGCAGCCTTTCATAAAGACGTCAAGAATTCAGTCTCGAAGGAACAATCCTATGCAGGATTGGGCCAGAGCACAGAGGGGGTTAACATTTTGTAAGAAGGCTTCCACTTGTGGCCATTTTAAGAGCACTGCAATGATCAGCAGGAACATGACAGGACCAGCCACTGGACCTGAGAAGGAGAGTCTGCTGGCGCCAGGTACAGTCATGAAGTCGGGGTGGGGGGAATGGGGTGGAGAGAGGAAGGAACAGGGAGGAGACTTGGATGTAACAAGGCCTGGAAGTGGGCGGTAGCAGCAGTACTACTGCCAATATCCTATCGCCCTTCCAGGGTGTGATCCGCATTCTCAAATCACTTAGGCTTGCACCAGCCAAATCCCTGGCAGAGGTCTGAATAGACCCATTCCAGCACCAGAGGCTTGCCTCTGTGTAATGATCTCTTGCCAGGATGAGACTATCACCACCACTCCTTTGCTAGATGCAGCATGAGCTTGGATATTGCAGCTGCATTTGGCGGGGGAGGGAATGGATAGGATTGGACGTAAAAGATTATGATCCAGATTTTAAAATGAAGTTTTTTTTAAAAAGAAAAATTATAGCTGAAACATATGTAAAATATGGTATATTTAAAAATTTTTATAAACAGTTAAAATGCATTTTTATTCATGCTGACTTCTGCTGCGTCTCTGCAGCAGAAACACATGGATCATTTAGTCATATCCAATGCAGAAACCAAACAACATATCCTGTCCCACCAGTGAACAATTAATGAGAAGGAGGAGGCAGCAAGGCCAGAGCAGTGAATCATGCAGAGAGGCAGTAGGCAGACAGAGAGTGGATTCCCTGGACCCACCAGAGATGTTAATTTAAGAATTCCCATCATTAACTATAATGGGCAAAAGAGCAGTTCTTGCTTCTATCATTATAGCCAAGGAACTGCTGCTAGAAGCAGGAAATACCAATTTTTCTTCCCGTTAGAAAAATTTGTTTCTAATGACTTTCATGAAGTCAATGCGTTCAAGAAGCTTTCAAAGGAACAGTTGTCGAAAACCTTTTTCTGTCTTTCAGTAAATGGTTTTATGCAGTTGGCTACACTTGGGTGTAGAACTTACTAACAATAGACTATAAATATAAGCATCTTCTAATCCAGTTAAGTAAGGACAGCATGCTGTTATCTGAACTACTTTTTGATGATAATCAAAAACCAAACAGCTCTTATGGATGATTTGATAGTTCCGCCGATGTGCTTTTGAATGGAATCACACAACGTTTCATCTAATTCGGTGGCTTCTGGAGATCTGAAAGAAAAGTGGCAGTTGCCTGATCCATTTCATCTCCTTATGGGAGGCAAACGAAGAGAGGGATTGACTGCAGTGGATTTCCAAAGACGACCACCCACCGACATTTGGAAAGAGTTACAAGGTCCACCAAATACCAACTGCCAACAGCAGTCCAATGATTCAAACACAGAAACAGTGGCCTTAGAACAGTGGTTCCCCAATGCCTATGAGAGAGTTGGGAGCCACACAAGTCTTTGCAGGGGTGGAGCAAAGGCAGCAACACGATCCCCAGTTTTGTGCTGGTGCCCTGGGCAAAGGGTCTACAGCAAAACTGGAAGAGGGTCCCTAGGGTTTCTAACATTCTCCAGCACTGTGAGGGACGAGTCTTTAAAAAGCCCCTACGCCTAGGGCAGCAGTGCGATCCTGGGTGGTGGGTCATGGTTTCCACTTTGGGAACCACTGCCTTAAAACACTATGAACAATCCACTATCATATTGCTAGTTATGCCATGTTAACAGAATCAGCCAACAGAATACAAATCCTTGATGGAAAGACATTTGAAATGTCATATTCTCCTCTGCAATGTAATAATTGCAGTCTGTTGCTCTCCCTTTTCACAGTAATTAACTGCTAAAATGAATTGTTTAATCAGTCTACAAAGTTGTTTATTCCATTATTGCACTGCCAAATATTCTCTTATGAATATGGATAGGCAATATTTGCCTTGCTTGCCAATGTGTCACTGATACAATTCTCAAAATAGAGAGCTGGTGCCCAATCCTATACTACACTGGAACGGACAGGCCGGTAGGCCTGCACTGAATCCATGGCCAATGTAAGAGTCCATTTTCCTCTTACCCTGGGATAAATCCCAGCAGCCTCAATAGGGCTACTTGCTGGTGTAACTCCAGGCAGCCCATGCAAGGCTGACTGGGATGGGGGTTAGGATAAGTGCCAGATCCTGCCTCCATCCTCCATCCACAGGCCCGTCCTCTCTCCGTCCTCCCCCCACCCTGATCTCTGAAGAGTTCAGGAGGCCTTCTGAGGTGTGGGACGTTGCAGCTCTTGATAATATTTTAAAGATACGGAAGAGCCCAATTATCATGCGGGCTGCCCTTTCAGCAGCGACACCTCAGCACAGCTCAGCAGCTGAGAGCGACTGATGCTGGGAGAGCCTGGATTTTATGTTTAACACCTCTGGTATAAAGGATATTTCTCACACACAAATGTATTGGGCTAGAACACCGGATCAACTGTTTGTATTGATTCCTTCCACATTCTGTCTTCAGAATTATAACAGCACAGAAAATACCCCAGAATAGAGTGTTCAATTGTTGAAGAGGCTGCAAAAAGCTGTAGCCTATTCGCCGAGAACAGGGAGGTGTGGCCAGAGGAGGCAGCCACCCGTCCCACTCCAGTGAAAATGGCCCAGAGCATCACATGCCTCCAATTAAAATAGCGTCACATACAGGGAGAATGTAGAGGCAGTCGCAGCCTGCCCTGTGATTGTGCACATGTCGTCATTCAGCCGGAACGCTGGGTAGCGCCCCAAATGCTTTGCGGTGTGGCATCATGTCACACCCTACTACTACTTCCAGCTCGGCCTCCCCAGCCTTGGACCTCACTGCCCACCACTGGACGGAATGTTGCTTTACTCATCAGAACACGGCTGGCCTAGACGCAACTTCAGATTAACTTCATTTACTATACCTGCCTCCGTTTTGTAGCTGAACTAAAAAGAATTGGACATAATAAATTCTATAGCTTCACCCCGAGCATTTTTAAGACTGTTTTGCTATTGACAGCTAAAGTGGCAAACCACCAAGGGTGACTTTTTATTTTGCAGTTAGGCAGCTGATGGCTGAAAGTTGAAGCAATATTCTTCTCTCTTTCTAAAAATTAAAATTTCTGTATTTGAAAATAAATGGCCTCGTTGTGCCAGAATCTCTTGTTCATCTTGACTGCAAGAATGCAATTCGACAGTAAGCATTTGTTTTTTGATGTTGTTTTGTTTGACTTCATGCAGCATCCTCATCAAGACAATCCAGCATATTTTTTGACAAGCTATGGAATTTCTCTATCTGTTGGCTATTGTTACCTGGTAAACTGGAGTATCCTTGTGAAACTTCAGTACTCTTACACTCTTCTGGCCCTAAATCTTGTTTTCTTGGAATGGAGATCGAAACTGGTATGCCAGGAGGAGGAGGGGGAGGAGGAAAGAGCTTCTCCAGTACCTTCTTTCGGAACACTGCAAACGATAATAAAATAATTCTGGAATTATTCCACCAGCAGGTGCTTTTCAAGCCAATTGTGCCCCACTCAATCACACACACAGATCTACCAACTGTCCTGTGCGGAGGAGCCAATAATACATATCCCCACCTCCTTGCTTTTCTGTTGTAAATATGTCCCATGTTTTGACTTCATGAAACCTATCATAGGAGACTAGTCAGCTGAAGGGCACAAATAAGTGTACAAATATTTCAAGCAAATACCTCCATAACTGAGCATATTTACAAAACTCTAAATCCAGGCTTGATGTTCCTGCTCCCAATCCAGGAGTGTTTTTCTACGTCAGAGCATTCATTTTAATGGATGGGGCTTCACATGCAACTGTGACCTCACTTTATCAAAGTTTGATCTTCACAGAAAGAGGCCGTCTTTGATCCTACAGTGAGTTGATATTGAGATCATTCATGTCATTCTTTTGAATGTGTTGCTTCTATCTCTATCACTTGTCTGCCTATACTTTGAAGTCCTTCCAGCCCTAGGTCTTGGAGTCACAGATACTCAGTGCTTTTCCCCATGCAAGATGTCCATTATGCCTTGTGCTCTTTTGATGACAGACATGAGAATAGCATATCAAAGAAGATTGTGTCATAGAAAAGGGATAGGGACACTACTAGCAGCTCATGAATCTGTTGGCATTTTGAAAGAGAGCTCTATTATTGACTCAAGCATAAGAGTTTCATGGAATAGTTGCTCAATTACTGCAGGATAATACGCTGCAATGCATAAAGAACTAATATAGAAGTCAACTTCTTATCTGAAGAATATATGCCAATACACGTTTTTGTTTTTTAAATGTTGTTCCCACTAACAGTGCTAAGGTTAAGAAACCAAGACAGGCATACTCCTGCTGCTTCCTGAGAGAACGCCTCACATTACACCCAAGGGGCAGCGCAATCCTAAGCAGCACTGGAAGGGAGAGGCCAGTCGGCGTCATCGAGAGGCCAGAGCGCAATCTAGTGCTGCTCAGGTGAGGCTGCAACCTCCCCTATAGACTCTTCGGACCTGCGCCTGCTAAACAGATCCGAGGAGACCGCGCGGCTTCGGGATGAGGCCTTGGATTCAGCCTTATGGCCGAGTCCAAGGCCCACCTCCCTCCTGGCCCAGCACACCTGCCTACCGGCCCGCCCACAACCCACCCTCCCCCCCACCCACTCCCTCCCTCCCTCCCTCGGCCCGGCTCTTTACGCCTCTGTGCCAGCTGGGCTCGGCTGGCGCAGAGGGAGATGAGCGTGGGCACTTCGAGGCCGGCGAAGTCAGAGTGCCGACGCGAGGGTGCTGCTCAGAACCCCCATGTTGGCGCTCCGCGTGTAGTGTCGACGCTCCCACATTGCATCAGCGCTACAGGGCACCTAGGATGGCCCCCTAAGTCTGGTTATGACTAGGATGCTATGGACCTGTTTGGTATTTCTGTGGACATCATTTCTATCTTTTCATAAGCAGCACCACTCTCTGATTCACAAGTGCAGCATGGGGAGTTACCCTCCCCCCCCATGCAACTGGTCCACTAGAACTTCCCCTGAAGCTGTTTCGCCTAGACGCAAACAGAAGTGGGCGGCCCGCTAGTCATCAAGATCATGGGACAAGGGGAAACCCATCTCCTTTCACACTGCAATCCAGATTGCAAGACTCTCAAAGCTATTTTTAAAAAACACCGCCCCCCCGCCCCCCGCAGAAGGGTCAATGACATGTTTGCTATTGCATCTAGCTGGGCATGTCCGTCATTTTAATCAAGCTTATCTGATGCTGAATGCATTCAAAATGAAAGCATCTACTTGACATTGGAGGATTTTTGTTCCTTCCATTTTCAAAGACACTGAAGCAAAAAAGAAGCAGAAGATCAATTACACTGAGAGACCTAGGCTAGATCCTAACCCCCCTCACTGGCCCAACCATCATTACATGGGCAGCTCATATTTGCGCCCACGGAACTGCAGTAGCAGATCTGAGTAGCCCCATAGGGTTGACTGGCACAAAACTTTGTCCCAACCTGCTCCCAACACTTCATTGGATACAGTGCAGGCTACTCAGCCTGCCTGTTCCAGCACAGGTTAGGATTGCGCCTAAGTGTGTTGTTCTACTGCCTCACCCACCTCAGAAGTTGGGAGAGGCAAAGAAAGTGGAAAAACAAAAAGACTCTTCATCGTCAGTGGGCAGCCATATATAGAAGACAGAGGGTGAACTTTGGTCCTAATGGCACTGCTTCTGAGAACAGCACTCCTGTCCTGATATGTGTGTGGGGGGGAGGGGGATCTGCTCTGTACTACGTAGCACAGATGACTGTGTCCTGACGGCATTACAGTGTGCATTTCCCCCCACTACCAATCTATATTGCGGCTGATGGGACCAAGTGCACACTCATGAGCAGAACATGAAGGTAAGTGACGCTGCACATTAGGGAGGCAAAGAACCACACGAGGTTGCAATTTTCATTAACAACCTCACATTACTTACACTGTCTGTTCACATAGTGAGAAAGATCCCCAAGCCATCCTGACTGCTTAAGTTTTTATTTTTAAATACATGTAACTAGGGATGTGCCTTTTTGGTGATATTTTTTCCAAAAATTTCCTGATTGAAATAGCTAATTGCAATGTTATGCATTTTTATTCGACATACTCACTCCAAATTCTCATTTTTATTAATTTGGAATGCTTTAAAAGTGTACTAGGTTGATGATATAAGTGATATAGCGTCAGCAGATGCAGTCACAGTATTATTTCTAATTGGAAAAGTGGTCTTAATTTCTGGAAAATATCTTGAACACCAAAATGCAGTGTTTTTATTCACATATTTTAACCGTCAAGGCATTTTTCAACAAAAACACACACACCCCTACATATAACATGACTGCCCTATCTTTTTACCATCCTTTGTCCATCCATAGGTATCTCAGACACTTGAGAAGAACATTACACCCTACTTACTAGATTTCCCTCTCTGTTTATAAACAGAGTTATAAAGTCCAAGCTTTCCATTCAAGACCCAAATATGCCAACATCTGAAAGATGCCTTATCCTTAATTCTGGTTCCAATTACTGCGCTACTATGTCCAAAACTTCAATAAAAGTTAAACATGGGGAAAATATAATGGCAACAATGTGAGGTTTAATTGTAGTGCCACCCAATTCCCCAGCTACAGTATAATTGGAATTCGATCACAAACAACACAACATGGTCATAGGAGGTGCAGAACGCATGAAGAGAAAATTAGCCCCCTGTTTTGCATTTTCACTAGAACCAATTATATAGTGCATTAAATTGCAGACTAAGTGAAGAGTGCAGCAACATCTGTTTGCCTCTTCCTCTATTAAAGAAACTCCAGCTAAGAAGAGGATTTAAGGATGGCCTTTCCAATGCTCAATATTTCATGCTTCACTCTTTTGCAGGACCTCATTAAATTCAGCTAGACTCTACCTGACAAGTTAAAAAACACCAAACACCAAATTCTGAGTTCAGAACAGAAGGTTCCCTACCAAACAGGTCAAGCAATATGGAGACTTAGCCCTCACCTCACTGTGGGAGTCAATGAACAACTCTCTACCGTCACCATGCAAGGACGTGTGCAAGTAACCACATCATAGTAAGGGAGGAACTGCTTCCACCCTAAATGCCTAAGAACGAAGCATACCCGCTTAACTCCCATGAGCTTAAAACCAAACCCTGTTCTTATTATTCCTTCATCCACCTTCTGAACGATGATGTTTATCTGCAAGTCATGTCAAAAATTTATTGACATCCATCATCCAAACTGGCCATGGTTAGCAGTTTTTTTGCCTACCCCAGACTGGGGAGGGAGGGGTGGTTGTTCAGAAGGATTCATGATTTACACTTGTGTTAATAAAGTTAAACCCTAACTTCAGCCTGGTGTCTTCCTTGGGGGTGGTGCTAGGGGAATAGGCTACCTTAGAATGCGGGATGCAGGGTAGTAGCAGTGAGATACAACTATCTGGTTGCCTTGTGTGCTCCCTGAGGCATCTGGTGGGCCACTGTGAGATACAGGAAGCTGGACTAGGTGGGCCCTTGGCCTGATCCAGCAAGGCTTTTCTTATGTCTTATATTGGACCTTCCATACACTGTTGAGTGAGACTTCCAACAGATGTTTGGATAGCTGAAATTATTACTCTATGCCTTGCCTCCTAGAAACCTTAACTGTGTGTTTTAGGAAAACATCATCCATGAATTCTGCTTGGTCATGATATCACTCTTCTTCTCTCCTTTTAGGGCGCAATCCTATACTGTGCCGGCCTTGTAAGGCCGACATAGCAGGGCAATATCCTAAGGCCCATTAGGAGAAAGCAGCAGTGAAGTGCAGGCCAAGGGGAGCTTTTCCCCTACACCCGCATAAGCCCCAGTCACCCCTATGGGCCTGCTCGGATCTGCGCCTGCTGTTTTGCAGGCGCAGAGAAACACGGATAGGAGCGGCCCTAATCGGGGCTACCAAGGCCAGGGACAGGGTTTAGGATTTGGCACAACCATCTTTCCGGGGCAACTTTAGCCAGTATTGTTGGAACAGCAGAAAGGGATGTTGGTCATTGTATTTGAGGAGTCTCAGCACCTTCTCCATCACATTCTGGATGCAACACACATCAGGAAGACAACATACTCACCAAGATGACTGGTCTACAAACCATTACCTTAATTCCTCTTAATACAGAGTCTCCTATTATTACAACAGATTATCACCTCCTTGAACTGGATGGATAGATCTTACCTGGCATGCAGTCAACCATTGGCCACATTTCTTCTCTGCTACACAACTAGCATATTATTATTTCACATTTGGAGGCTGCAGAAAGAACTCACAGGGCGACCAAAATCCTAAGAGGTGCCTACTTCAATGTACACCCTTTGGAATGATTCTCCTTTAAATAGGCTTTATGAAGTCATTTGTTCTTGTACATTTAAGTGTTTTACAGGCACTCTTGTAGAGCCAAGGAAAAATATTTTCTACAGTTCATATTGAAGGACTGCTAGTGCATTGGACCCAGAGTGCCAAATTCCTTTAAAACCAGTGAACATTTATAACCGTGATCAATAATTACTTGACACCTCACAAATCAGGTAGCAAAGAACAAAATGTCTGCTAAGAGCCATGACGACTGTGTACCATACAGATACCCCCGAGGGCAGCTTTAGACACACTTTCACTAAGCAGCAGCAAACCATGCTGCCTCCTGCTCTTTGGTGGCATATTGCCTTAAAGAACATTCCAAGAAAAAGCTACACACAAATCCCTTGTGCGTTTAGAAGCATGGTAGGGAGCACAATTCTAACAAGGCAAGCAGACTTAGCGCCCAATGCTCACCTCACAGTTAGGCCTGCTCAAGGGCCACTACAGAGTATGTTTATACCACTTATTCCATACCACTCTTGGAGTCAGAGAGACAAGCACACAGACATACACCATCCTCCCTGACTCTGAGAGTGGTCCAAATACACTTTACAGTAGAGTAGCCCTTGTGCCATCCAAACTTTGCTGGCCTAACTGTGCTGGCCTAATCGGCCTAACTCCGGATAAGGATTGCTCTCTTATTTATCTACCGCCACCCCAAGGCACACAGCATTGAAAAGGAGCAAAATGATAAAAATTGTGTTCTAGTGAAGCTGTCTTCAAACTCCAGCCTGCAGGCTGTAGCCAGAGACCGCTGTTTCCCTCCACCCGGTGACCCATCCGTACAGTTCTGCCAGGGAGCATTGGGAAAGCCACAGCTACAGCCTCCCCCCAGTGTTGCCATGGCCAGCAGTTTCCTGGTCCTGTTGCCCCAGCAGGCTGTGCATGCAGCATTATATTATACGCAGCTGCAGCTGGCCATGTTGACACTTGAGGTCTGTAGCCGTGGCTTTCCCAATGTTCCCTGGCAGAACAAAAAAAGAGCCAGTTGTGCCGGGGATTCTTTTTGGCACTGCAGTGGTCTCCAGTTTGGAGACTGCTGTTCTAATGCAACCAACTCAGCATGTATTCTCTAGGAGCAGATATTTACGTAGTGACCATCTTGCTCAAATAGAAATATTCATTCATTGTTAGCTGCTACTGATGTCAGGATTGCTCAACCCCATGAAGAACAAACCTGGGCGTGGAAGAGGAGCCCCCAATTTTCAAGTTTAGAAGTATTGCTGTATTGTGGAAAGGGACTATTGCAATTAAATTCTAGAATATGCAAATAGATACCCTTGAAAGCCAATCCCACAGCTGTAATACTAGCTGCTACTATTCTATATACCAGTGGTCTTCAACCTTTTTCATGCCATAACCCCAATAAATAAACAAACTGAAGTATGAGACTGGGGACCCATCTCCAAACCTGCCCCCTCCCGGAACCTGACCATCGCTGCCCCTACCTGCCCCATTTCCCCCTGCCTCTTGCATCTTCATAACAACCCTGTGAAGTAGCAGCCTAAACAGGGTCGGTCTCAGGAGCGGCAGGGCAAGACAGCAAGAAGAGGCTGTGCAGGGTTATATCAAGAACTCAGTAACTTTTATTGGATTGGGTCTAAGCCCTCTCCTGCACAGGCTTTGAAAGTAGCTGCGACCCCAAAATGAGGCTTTGCGACCCCCTTAAGGTCCCATAGGCTAAAGAACACTGCTATATACCACAACTACCAATGTCGAAAGCAAGAGTGGATGTAGAAACAACCTAATGTTGCCACACTGACAGCCATTCCCACAGCATTCTCTGCAACTACACACCACTCCAATATCACAAGCAAATGGCCCCTCACATTACCCCCAGCAGAAGACAATC
Source organism: Lerista edwardsae (assembly GCA_029204185.1). Taxonomy (NCBI): domain Eukaryota; kingdom Metazoa; phylum Chordata; class Lepidosauria; order Squamata; family Scincidae; genus Lerista; species Lerista edwardsae. The sequence goes on along the minus strand of JAJKFI010000012.1, from coordinate 19,885,114 downwards.
AATGCATGGCAATGACTGGACCACCGCAGAGATGTTGCTGTACTGCGCACGAGCATGCTTCCAAGGAGATTTCACCACACTCCCCTTGACAGAGATTGGCCAAATGGATTTTATTTTTAAAAAATCTGTACCCACCTCTTTCCTAAAGCACCTGAGACAGCCAAAACTATAACAAAAAAAGCAATGAAATGCATACAAAGTACAAATGCACACACGTTACAAAAAGAAAAACCTACGAACTAATGATCCCATATAGGTAACTGTCCAATTCATTTGTATTCCAAGATGTCTTTGTTTAACTCCGCCTTCATTCCACCTCTCCCATGTCATTTTAGGAAACTGTTAGTATAGTGCATGCTGGGGGAAAATAGCCAGCCGATTTTGTTATCACTGCCACGACTCTTCACTGTCTGGCTTATAGCTGGTGTAATAGGAAAGAGAGCTGGCAGGAGATTTAGCCACAAGGACTTCCCCGCTATTCCCAATAGCAACCCAGAGGAAAGGCCATGATGAATAGGATCTAGCCCAGGGATGTCAAACTCATTTCATACAGGAGGCCAAAAAGCATTCATGTTGCCTGCTGTGGGCCGGAAGGGACGTCATTATGCAGATTGGCCAAAAAAGAGCAGCTTGTTCTCACATAGAAACTCATTAGCTGCAAATGACAGAAGAGAAAATGTGAAAATCTTGTTCATAATTTCAGGACAGCCCAATAACAATGCTGGGAGAGCCAAATTATAATGGCAGGCAAATAAATTGCTTCCTAGTGCCACATCCAGCCCACGGGCCTTATGTTTTGACACCCCTGATCCAGCCCTGCAGCCCTGTTGTGGTAAACTACATCCACCTCTCATTGAAATCGGACACGAGCAACAAGTGGAGAGAACAGAGACTGCAGAAAACAGTGACAGATTTAACAAGGAGCAAACAGTATCAGAAATTCAACTGCAATAGAAAAGAAATGGGATTGCCCACCTATCAGCTCTTTCACAGCCTATGAACCCCTGAAGATTTCATGAGAGTCCAAGGAATAATAGTGCAGTGCAGCTTTCCCCATCACTGCAATGCCACCACTGTTATTTTGCTACCTGTTGCCAACTTTCAAAATTCAATCCTGGGGAAACACCTGTCTTCCCCACCAGTCACTGCCGCTGCTGCACATCTTGCCTGAGGTCTGCATGACTGAGTGGAGGAACATGCTTTGCTCAGGGCATGTTGGATGGGCTGCCTGTGGGCAGACAAGAGAGATGCAGGAATATTGATGAAGAACAGGAGGCAGTGTAGCTGACAGTATCTGTGACTGGCTGTTCGTGATTCTCAAGAATCCATACGCTTCATTTTGGTGGGAGAAAAGGGTTGTCTCATCCAATTGCTCTACCATGCCACAGGGTTCAGCCTCAATCTCTTTTCTCTCACCTACAGCCTCCTGCTCTCTGTCAATATTCAGCAATTCATTTCAGGAAAAAAAATTGCATTGGATCTCTATCTGTAGGCACTGCTTTTTCCGCTGGCATTACTTCACTGCCGTTTTTTCTTTTGACCCTTTTTGGCTGCTTTTTTTATCTCTGAATTCTACAGATAGGGGGAGAGAGTGATATACCCTGCCCCCATGCTGCATTTCTTGATATATGCAATCTGCATTGCCTTGATGGGACTTGCATGTCTGCTGCTGACTGCGACAGGCTGCAGAGTTAATGAAACTCCTATTTCCTATCCTCCCTTGTGATGGAGGAGAGACATAGTTGTGCAGACTTTCCAATGACTTCACTGGGAGCGTTTCATTACATCATCTCCTTGACAGATGTCATTACATGAGAGCAGGACAGACCCCCTGTACTGAGCAAGCATAGAATCTGGACTATGTTCTGCTTCTTAGCTCCACTTCCAGTGGAATTGAGTTCTGGGTTTTCTTCCACAGTGGAGTCCTAGTGTTCTGCTGGCACAGACATATGGCCGGCAGAAGAGCAGCACTAAACCAGCATAAATTCCTTATGTCGATACATCTTTGGGCTCTTTTGGCACAGGAGCAATCCTATCACTACCACTACCACCCAGCAGGTGCAAGTCAGAAACAGGAACAGGCTGTTTATCAGTAACTAAAGTTCAGTGTGCTTTATTTGGGGTTTTTTTCAATGTGGGACATCTATTTTTGGCAAATCATGTTGTGGCAGATAGCTAGACTACTTATCAAGAATTAATCACTGAAACAGTATGAGTGGCATAAAGAACAAACAGGCAAAGAGAAAAGATGCATGCACAAAAACAGAGTTTGCTGACTGCTAACTGAAGATGTAGGAGAGCCCTTCAGGATGTCTTCTCAAGGTAGATGCATCCTTTCCCACTACAGGAAAATTAATGTTTGCTGTCATCTTGCAATGGGCCAGATCCACCACTTCAGAAAGACTGGGACTGAAAATGTTCAGGCTTTTGTTTTAGGCCACTAAGAATCTAGAAGTCCTTACAAAACCAGATTTGGCGGGGGGGGGGGGGCAGAATCAGCACTTCTTATGGCCAAAGTCTTCAAAAGTAATGCAGAGATCTTCAAAAGAGATGCGGAGATGGGGAGAGATTTAGAAGAAAAAAAAACTTCAGGCATCCCCCCCTCCATTATAATTTTCAATTTTTCCAATGGAAACATTGGGAATTATTAGGAAGCGTTGAAAAGAATTCTGGTGAAATGTTTGTATTTGTTTAGGAATGAGTAAAACAATTTTTAAGATATGGTTTGACTCACTCATAATGCCAGAAATTGTCAGTTTAGTCAAAACTGAAGAAGTCACATTGGCTTCTTTTTCTCTTCACTCAATTCTGGGTGGGCCTCCACTGCAAGGGGACTGCAAAACAAAGTTACCATACGACAGATGAGAAAAAGATTGAGAGTGCAATCCTAAAATTGCACTGGGCTGGCAAACTCCTAACTGGCCGCCCCCTACCCTGGAAGTAATTGCGGTGATGTCATCATGCCACCAGCTGTGTCAGCTGCTTCCCGGAGAGGCCTCATGCTCAGTGGCAGCCAGCGGGGGGGGGGGGGGGCAGGCAGCTTTGCCGCCCCCGCCCCCCCCCGGCCAGCATCTGCACCCCTTGCCCCCGCTCCTCAGGCATGCCATTGAGTTTTAGACAATGCCTGTAGAAATACCTGTCTTGGCAGTAAAGATTAGAAGATCCTTAGGAAAAAGATCTCACATTTCGCTGAAAAGCTTTGCCGCTGTAATAAAAACATAAACTGAAATTCCAACATAGGTCAGAGTAGTTTATTTTTTATCATTACACAAGAAGACAACCTTTCCTCCCTGAAGAGCTTTTACATGAGATTTACAGACACCAGACACTGCACATGCAGATTGCAAGCACGCCACTATGTTTTCTCAAGTGGTTACTCACCGCTTGCATTTTTGCTTTCAAGAAAGAAGCACCTCATCCACAGTGTTCTACAGATTACATGATGCTTCAGAGAAAAGTATTTCAGATCAAGAACGTAAACTGCTGCCTATCAAAAAAAAATTTTTATCATCATTAACACAGAAGTCTCTTTCAGAAAGCGAAAACTCCCCCTTCCAAAACACACACACTTATACCGCAAGGGTTTGACAGCACATTATCAATGCTGCAGTTCCCTCTTCCAGACTTCAAGCAAACGTGCAACCCACCCACAAGCTGCATTTCAGTTTAAAACAAATATTAGGAGATCCCATCACAGATATTGCATGCAACGGGTGGTAGATAACAGCAGCTTTCACTTGAAAAAAATCCATTTGCTCCTGAATCCGTTTCAAGCAAGTCACAGAGCAATCCGAGGCCCATGTTGAGCCAAAGCAAGTCCACTGAGTTGCTGCCACAAACATGCTGTAAGACGTGAACTCGTCAACGCAATGGACACAGGGCAATTGCAGGCAGTTGCATGAGCCCTGCAACACCACCAGGTAAGCTGGTCCCATAATATAAGGGCTGGGTTCAGTCAGCGTGGGGCCATTTCTGGCCAGGGGAAGATGGGAGGGAGGGCAGAAGGACGGTAGTCCCACAGACAGGGTGGCCCAGGGAGGGGAGAGGAGCCTGCAGTTATGCTGGATCCAAACCTCCGCCCCCAGGCTGCACAGCCCCAATCCAGGTAGGGCACTTGGATTTGTGCCTGCTAAACAGCAGGCAAAGATCAAAGGAGTCCCATGACCCAGCTGGGGCTTACCCCACGCAAGGGGAATTACTCCCCTTGCCCCATGATGAGCTGTAGCTGCCTCCTAACTTGAGTTAGGATGGCAGATCTCTGCCAGCAAAAGGTCAGGTTGCACCAGCCCGGAGAGGCTAGCACAGAGGGATTAGAGAGTGTGTGTGTGGGGGGGGGGCGGGAGACGTGGAACTAGGATGTTTCAAGGTGGAGGAAGGGTAATTCCCAGTGATGTCATGCAGGGGGAACGCGGGGGAGCTCAGTTCCACTAGTTAAAATTAGGGCTGACTCCGCCCACTTCACTCTCCCTCTTCCCCCCTCCCAATTCCTCTGCAAAGAGCTTTTCTTCTTGGTTGGCCGGCACTCAGAGGGTTAAAGGGAGCGACTCCCGATTCCTAGGGGGGCGAAGGCAGTGATGTCATTCAGGGGGAACGGACCAGAATGGGCGTTCCAGAACCTAACGGGCTCCGTGGCTGGTTCCAGGTTCCCGACAAGTGCCAATCAAAAGTGAGTTCCTGTTCCTAAATCATTTGAATGACACCACTGGTAATTCCCCTTATATTACTCTAAGTTGCACCACAGCTACCACCTGTCCTGTGCTGGGACAGGACAGGACAGCTGGCCTGCCTTTTCCAGTGCTGGATAGGACTGGGTTGCCAATGGTTCAGCTAGCACTGAAAATCTGTGTATGAAGTACCTGCAATATGATGGCAACCATAGGAAGCTTTGAAGCCGTGCCACATTTGTGGCATTAACCCATACTGTTTCCAATTCCCTGGATCTGCAGGTATTCCTTGTGAGAAAAAGCACATGCTCTAAATAAATGTTTGGATGGCTTTATTAATCACTCAACCCTCCCCAACTACCTAAGAAACTCTCTCAAATCTCACTGTGCGACTACCTCCAATGAATAGTCAAGCCAATTACATTGTCTACATATGCTGAATGTGCTACCGTAGCAATTTCCCCCCCCCCCACTTCCTTTTTCTTCTGCAACATTTCTTCAACCCCACAAATGAATCAACCCCCCCCCCCAATTTAGTACCATGCTTTGGAACATGAGATGATGGAATTAAATTGGTAATCCAAACCAGAAGGCCTCTATAATGTAGCAATCTTGGCAATTTCAAGATTTAGGAATCCAAAACATTGCTTGGTCGTCCATCACTTGGTTTCATGATGTTTCTCCCTACCATATCACTGTTGATTAGTTCCCTTACCTGCACTGGAGTAATGCCTTCTGTCCTAGAAGAAATTGTTATATCTTCTGCCCACGTATTAGTATTCCCACTTTGTCAAGTTTTCCCAATCATGAGAAATTGTTTATGGCAACTATTTGATCTACTCCCTGTCTACTAAAACTTAAATAGTTTCTAAGTATGGGTGACTGAATTTTTTTTTTTTTTTGTATTGCAAAAAACATAGAATTTTGTATTTTTTCATATTTCTGTTAGGGTTGAACTATAGAACTAAAAAATAAACCTGCCCCCCCCCCATTAACACAATAAAATCTCACATTAGGCCAAGAAGGTCGGCTTCCCATTAAATTAGTCTGCCCATTTGTCACTGTTAAAACTCCCAAACAGGACTTGATTTCTCAGATCACCCTTGAAAGCTTCCTTCCATACAACATCAGAGAGTACGCAGGAAACCCTGTTCTAAAATCAACAAGGACCTCACATGAAACACTTCCAGGTCAATACATGCCTCTCACCACCACAAAACAGAAATATTTCTATAACACCAGGTTAGAGACAACTCTTAAGATTTAGTCTCTTTTAAAATAACCTGGTCTGCTGAATTTCCAGAAGACTTGTTCAGTGTAATGTAAGCAAATTCACCCATCTCAGATTAAGATACCAACTTTGCAGTGGTTTATATTCTCTTCATAATACAATACATTTCAGCTAACTTCATTTTTAGTTATTTACATTCCACCTTTCTTCCATGCTGAAACTCATGCATTCCCAGTATTACAGCATTACAGGGAGTCTTTCATCCAGGAACTGGCCAGATATTTTTAGGATTTATTTATTTGATGGTTCAACAAGGTTGTGGTTTCTTAGGCCTTCACACTACTAGTATGATACTGTAATACAGTATTACAGAATAATATAATAGAGCTCTAATGTACATATTTCCAGTCACCAAAACTCTTCACTCCTCAACAGCCAAGTTTCCCAGCATCCGAGTTCTTATCCTCAACAACTGCAGATAAGAAGCCCTTTCAAGCAAATAATTTTTAAAGAAAAGCAGAGGGAAGGCACGATTTCCAAATACTGTACAACTTCATAAGCAGTCGTATTAACCGTAGTGCCAAAGTTCATCCCAGGTTCGACGCCCCCTTCAGGACTCTGCAAGCCATTTGAATTCACCCCTCCTTTGTTTCGAAGGTCCCCTCTTCTAAGCTCCTTCAGGATTTCCCGCCCCCTGAAGACCGGGCACGTCTTCCTTCTGCCTCCTGCCAGCAGGTCTTTAGTCAAGAACTAGGCACTCTCCCATCCTGCTTCGCCACCCGCACAGCCAGAGCAAGCCTGCCACGCAAGCGAAGTCTCAATCGCACCCAATACAACACGAACAGCTGCGTTCATCTCCACCGCTGCAAGAAGCAAGCGAACCTGGTGTAACCAGGAGTAGAGCCCAGTCCCACACGCTACCCCCGTTGGCATTATGCACTGCACTGTTTCTTTCTATATAAGCGAGTCCCCGCTTGCCGCCGCTCTCCACTCGACCTCACCTTCCGTCCTTCTGTTAAGAGCCATACCCCTAGGAGCATTGCCACAGCCCCGGTACACCGCTCCACGCGCTCATCTGCAAAGCACTTCTCGTCCGGTTTAGAAGCAGCCCTTCACGTTCTCTCCCGGCTACTTCCCACTAGCAGCTTCCTTCGCCCAGCTGGGCGTGGCTATCAGCAGGACCTTGGCTTCTCATTGGTTCCGAAGGCAAAAGAGGGGCGGTTCCAAAGAGAACGTTCGAATTGCGGAACAGACCTTCCCTCAATGGCTGCTGAGCCGAGAGAGGGAGCACGCCGCGCCTGCTGAACTCGGGCGGAGGAGGGAGGAGTGCGGCTGCGCAAACCGTAAGAATTTTGCCTCGAGGGTGATTTTGACAGCGGCAGCAGCAAGCAAGCTCAGCACACAGTCGCTTAAGCAGCAGCAGCAGCAGCGCATGGACGGCGCGAGGGGAATATCAAGCGGTGCAGTTACCTTAGTGTGTGGCGTGCGCGCCCGAATGTGTGAGATACATATACAAGGGAGATAATGTTATACATACGCCTCTGCTTTTCTTCTTCTTCCTCCTCCTCCACTATCACTATCACCTCTTCCTGCCCCGGCATCTCCTTCACCTGAGTCGCTGAGCCCGGCATACAACCCAGTGTCTGCTCAATGAATAATGCCTTAGAATGTCAGCGCTGAAAAAGGTAAGGGTTTCAAATGATCGACAGCCAGTAGAGTCGAGTCCCAGGAGGGAAATGGATGTGTGCTTGGAGCGGGGAGTCTGCGGCGGCGGGGGGGCAGTTGAGCGCTCATCCTGGGCCCCCACAGTGCCGCCTGTGCAGAGGGTAACATCGTAGGGCTGAGGGGTGGTGGTGGTGGATGTCCGCTTCACGCAGGACTTTGGGTTGCTTGCAAGGCTTCCTCGATCGGCGCTGCAAACTCTCTCAGAGTCGGGGGGGGGGGGGGGGGGGGGTTTTGGGGGGGAGGGGGCACGAACTGGTAAGATTCCAGCTGTTCCTGAGGTTGAGCCATGGGGGGGGGGGGCTGGGAGTGGGGTGATATCACCGCTGGTGCCGGTATTGCCTGTTCTATGTGACGAGCTGGTTGCTGTCAGGGGGTGACGGGTCCGCTGGGGTTTGTTCCCGTCAGATGGGGGGGGGGGGGTTGGAGCGATTGCACCTGCTTTGACTCGGTTTCTCCTGAGAGGCTCGATCCGGCGGTCGGCCCTTCGAGCGTTGCCTTAGGCTGGGGCTGCGTCTGCCGCGGGGTTGCTGCTTCTCTCCGGGCGCGGGGTGTAGCTGGTGGAGTGGAACTGTGGGCGCTCAGTAGTTTTGGCGGCGGTTGCGGTTATTTCAGTCGCGGAGGGGGAGTATGGTGCGTGGGGTACAGCGAGCCGCGGCTGGGGTTGTTGCTGCCGTGAGGGGGGGGGAACAGCTGCTGGGGCTGGCCTGGGCTTCTGGGCGGCGTGGGCACAACTTGGGGGTCGTAGGGGGGAAGGTCGCGCGCGCCTTTGAGGAATATTCGAGGGGTGATCGGCGGCAGGGTGGGAAGCAGTTGCCGTGGCTGTGGGTGCTGCGTTCGTCGAGGGAGGCTGTTCTGTCCCTACGGGGGAAACGAGAGGGGCTTATGCACGGGGAGGGGGGAGCCCGGCGGCGGCAGCAGCAGCAGCAGCAGCAGCAGCAGCAGCAGCAGTTAGTACTAGAGGCGAGTAGAATGAATGAATGAATGAGGGTGCTGGGGGGGGGGTGAAAGTATAGCGGGGGAGGGAGGCTCTGCTGCTTCTCCGAAATTATTACTGGGGTACGACTGGGAATGCTGAGATAACTCGTGCGTGTGTGTTGGGCTGGGAGGGCTCCGGGCGCTTAGAAGCAAAACTGGGGGAGCACTGAACGCGCTGAGGTGACATTATGGGAATGGGGGAGAGGGAAGTCTTGGGGCATCCACATTTTTGCGGGGAGACTGGGCTTGTTGAAGTGTCTGTGCGCGTGTGGTCTCCAACGCTGGGGGATGACGAAGGATGCTGAGGCAACTGGTGTGGGGGGTCTTTATGTGGGAATGACTGAAGATATTGAAGGTCCGTGTGAGGGAACGAGAGCGGGGTCTCTGGGCACCCGGCGACAATTTGGGGCATGAATGAGGGCGTTGAATTGACAAATATGTGCGCCTCTGTGTGTGTGTGTGGGGGAGGTTTGTTGTGTGTTTTTTAAAATCTCTTCCCACATTTATATGGGAAGACTGAGACATTTATATGGGAAGTCTGTGTGTTTCTGGGGGGAGGGGTCTCAGTTCACCCAGAATTACTACCAAGAAACGAGTGGGGTCGGAATAGCGCGTAGATTTGCGGGGTCCTCTGATCTTCCCAACTAATATGGATGTCGCTGTTGGGATCCCAGTATTGAATGTGTGGCCAGTTCTGGCCAACCCCAGTGAATCCGAGGGGAACCCACTGAGGCTGTTGGGGCGAGAGGGGACGTGCATGCGCGCGCGGTCGATGTTCCCTCGGCTGCTGCTGCGGCGCCTGTCCAGTGTCCTCCTGCCAGAGCTGCGCGCCCGGGCGCTCCGTTGAGTTACAGCAGCCGAGCGCTGGCCGCCCGCTGCTGCTAGGCTGCGGGCTGGCGCTCGCTTCCCTCGCTTTTTTCCCAGATAGGGGCCGCCCGCGCTTGAGGCTGCGGCGGCACTTTACTTCCAGCGGTCGACACTCGACGGGGGCTGCCGCCGCTGCCCGACGAGGTGCAGTTTCCTCGGCTAACAGAGCAGAGCAAAGAGCTTGAGAAACTCCGTGGCGGAGCAGGTCCTGGTTCACGGGGCATGACCAGGTGCTTTGCGGACGCTGCCTGCTGAATTGGGCAATTGCCACGGTGCCGTTCGGCGGAGTCGACCCGAGGTTCGGGGCGGGAAGTCGAGTTCGGGCTGTGCGCGTGTGAAAATCAGAGCGGCAGAACCCTCCCCCAGCGCGCGTGCGCGCTTCCACATACCCACACGGGCGTGTATGTGCGGTTGATGGTGGAATCTGGGACAATTTTTGGTGACTTGGGCAGCTTTGGGTGGGTGGGGGGCGCACATTGGGGGAACCCCGTTGGGTGTGGGGGTTCGTTTTTCGACGGGCAAAGAAGACAACACGATTCTTCCTCATGAATAAATAAATATGGAAACTCTGTTCCAAGCACTGGAAGGGTTGTTTCGTAAGGATAAAACTGGAGAACAGTTGGGGGCGGGGGAGCTCTTAGCTGCTGCCACCTCCTCCTTCTCCCACCTCCTCCACTCATTCTAAGCCTGCTGCACCTGCTGTTCCCCTTAAGCGGGCGGGGGGGGGGGCATGGGTTGGAGAAGAGTGCAGAGTGAGGGCTTTCGTTTTGGAGAGTCCGAATGAGGCCCGGGCAGGGGGGCGCTCCCCGCTGCTTTCCCGTCCCGAGGGAATGAAACCCACCCCATGTAATTTGCCCAGGCAGCGCTATCCGAGAAACATTCCCGCGATCACCATCTTCCTTGCTTTTCGTGCCTAGTCAGGTGGGCGCAGCTTCTTCGGGTTTTTGAGGTTTTAGTTTGATCTCTCCGCAAAAGACTGCGGCTCTGTCCGAAAGCAGCTTCTAGCAAAGACGACGGATTAACGCGGCACGCAAGTCTGTGATTAAAGTGGGCAAAGTGAGGCATCACGCGTGGCGGAGCCAAGGGATGGAGCAAGACGCCTTCCCACTTCCCCCATTCAAGCGAAGAAGAACCCAAATCTCTGCCTCGTTAGTTTCCATATGGAGTTGCATTCCGTGAATAATAAGCGCCTGTGTAATTATATATTCGCAGGTACTTTATTCCTGCTTTGTGGCAATCAGTCAGTTGCAAACTGGCGTATCTAATTTCCTTTCCAGATTGTTAACCAATGGAAATCTTTCCCGCCTAAACCGAAACAGCTGCTCATTTTTTTTCATGAGGCAGTCAGATCTAATAGCTAGTCCTCCCTCATACAACTGGAAGGTCACAGAGAGCCTGCTCTGTATAAGAATTCTCCGCAAAACAGGGATCTGGAAGTGCAAGCTAACTGTTTAGGAAGACCCTAATCACAGTGGTTTAGCTGCAGCAACCCCATTGTGTGTTGTGGTGACTTCCAATTATTCATAATCGAGCCTTGGCAGCTGGGGTAGTGTTATACACTGGGGTGTTTTCTGTGTTGAAGTTTATGCGGTGCATAGATTCTCAGTTGGCTTAATTAGCAAACCACTGGTTGTATCCTAAATTTTTAAATGTCTAGATCCAGCAGAGACGAATGGAGCCCCGAGTGCACCCAAGGCAGGGTGACGAAACCGCGCCCCCAGCACATCGCCCCACCCCCATGCGTCACCCAGCCATGTCTCCCTGCACCCGGAATAGCACCCGCCACCCCTTGCTACACCCTTCCTCCGCCCCTGAGATCCAGTCATCAAAGGCAGGCAGAACAGCAATGCTCTGTTCTGATATCCAGGCTACCAAGCTGCAAGGGTGGAATACCTACAATGAATGTTCATGAAAACATATGGTTCTTAATATTCAGACTCTACAGTTTGTGACTCACTAAACCAAGTGGTTCCCAAACTTTCGTAGAGGCCCTAAAGTTGTTGCCTGATTTATAAATGCCAAGGCATGTGGCTATAATGGTGATTGGACAGCAGTGCTTCCTCTCACCCATGTAACAGTTCCTAAACAGTCCTGTCAATTTCACGAACCATCAAAAATTGGGTCATGACTAGGGATGGTTTTTTTCGGTGATCAACACAGAATGTTAAATAATGAGAATTTCTACTGAGAACACGACATAAAACGAAATTTAGGTCAAAAAGCAAAAACACTGCTTTTGCTTATTTTGACAGAGTTTGACACAAATTTAGATCAATTTCACAAAAATAACACCACTTTTGTTTATTTTTGCCACAGTTTGAGGAATCCACAAATAGTTTTCAGTAAGGGATCAGGAGGAGGAGTGGCAGAAACAGGAGGAAGCTTGCTTAAACCTGCACGAACACACATGTTCATCATTCACAGTGCATGCTGGGGCGACTTAAATGGAATGTGGAAATAGTAAGTAGCAGTTTCTTGATGCTCCAAGCAGCAATCAGAGTGCAGCTTGGGAATTTTTGAGCAAGTTATTTCAGGCTGGTGTATGTGTGCTTGCCTTTGTAGGTCCATTCACCCCTATTTCTTGCGCTGTTTGTACAATTTGCAATTAAAAAATTGGATAAAAACACATAACATAGCAATTTGCTACTTTAATCAAAAAATTTTGGAAAAAATATCACCAAAAAAACCCACCCCAAGGCATGACCCACAGTCTCTCTCTCTCTCTCTCTCTCTCTCTCTCTCTCTCTCTCTCTCTCTCTCTCTCTCTCTCTCTCTCTCGTCTTTAACCAAAAAAAGAGCAAAAAGACAATGAAGGCCACAAGTGACCATGAAGGCCACTCAGAAACTGGATGGAGCGCATGCACAACCATCAGGAATCACATTGTGCATGCGCTCCACCCAGTTTCTAAGTGGTAGCAAGGTTGCAGGAAAGATTGAGTTTTTGTCTGCCACAGTTCTCGTCTCTCCCTGTATAGTAAGATGCATGTGCTTGTTACTATACAGGGAGATTCTCGACCTGGGGCAGCGAGATCTCAGCCTCCACTGTGTTTTTTGCTGGCACTGCAGCTTCCAGGTAGTTCTCAGAATGCCTTATAATTGCACCACAGCAAGTGCCTCACCAGCCATTCACTTCCACCCATGTCACTACTCTCCAGTACATTTTCACACTGTTTGTGTAAATGTTTGTTGCCCAGAGTGTAATGAAATTGTGTAGATGATCTAATTTGTCAGCTACACTGTAATGAATGACTGTCAATACAGTTTTCAATTTCATACATTATCAAGCATGACTTCAGAAATCTTCCTCTGTTTTTCCTATTATAGCTGTACAGTTCTATTCTGTATGGAAAACCAGTTAATTCATTGTTCAGTCAGAGTTAATTCAGAGGCAGTTTACATGGGAGTCTGAGGCTGCATTTCTCACTCAGGAGTTGTCTGTTCGCTTGAATAACCCAACATGGGAACTGATAAGCTAAAGCAACCTGCAGGAGCTCTAGTATTTTTTGAACACTAAAAATCACAAAAATGCCTGAGTTACTTTCTCATTTTAGATTGCACAAGGGTATGCACATCTTCAGTGAGTAAGAATCCAAAGATCACTTTAGCTATGCTTAGTGTCAATAGCACTGCAACAACATATAAGAATATTTTATTAAAATGTCTCTTATTTTGATATGTACGAAATAGTTATAGTCATAAACATGTTTCCCCAGTCTGCAACCACAGCGATAATGTTTTTGTAAAAGGCTTGCAGATTTTTCTTCCTATATACTTGCATTGTGTTCGTGAATCATCTTGAATTCTCTTTAAAATAATGAGTACTGTATATTATGACTCATTCAGTTAAGGTATACAATGTATTGTTCAGCAGTGAAGTAGCTTATAGGTAATGATTTTGTGACATATATAGTTATTAATTGAAGACCTACTTCTGGGCACAACTGTATAGAGTTTTGCTAACTGGAACCTGTATTCCTGAAATAAAAAGATTTGGAATAGATTTCTCATGCCTGCATTTTTAACTAAAACACAAGACTAGTTCCATCCCTAATTAAGCACTCTTGTCCAATTGATTTCAATGAAAGAGAGTTGTGCTTGTGCTTAAATTTCTTGTGGAAACTAATGGGACTGAAGCATGTCCAGCAATGCATTCACTTTTTGTGGTAGCCACATTACACTGCTAGCTCATGTTAAACATGGTTCACTAAGACATCTAGATCAGTGTTTTCTCAACTATTGGTACTCATACCACCAGTGGTACTTGAGGTGATGTTGGGTGATATCCATGGAACCCCCAGAACTCTGCCGCCTGGCAGCGAGATCAGCAACGCAACACAACAAGCAGTGGTAGGAGGCTTGGCAGACAGAGCTCCAGCATGCATTTTTCACATGCTCAATAATGCTGTTCCATCTGCCCTGAGTGTCTGCCGCGTTGCGTCTGGCCTCTCATTTTGGAAATAACTGGTGATTATATCATCGTCAATTACTGGTGATTCCAGTGGTACTTCCAGTGGGCCATGCAAAGAGACATTGGACAGACATTCTGGTGGACAGACATTGAGAATGCTGATCTAGATCCTTTTTACACATGCTGCTGCCAAGCCAGATTCCCACCCACCCCCTGTACATCTGTTTTTTGTTGTGGTGGTTCTTACGTTCAGGACTACATTTGTCTCCGCTGATCTCAAATGTTCTACAGTAGAGGTGGAGGGGCAGAGATCAGGAAAGGGAAGAGCACAGATCAAAGCCAGAAAAGGGAAGTATTGGCAGCGGGAGTACCACCAATATTCTATCCCCCTTCCCAGCCTTGATCTGCCTTTCTGGATCCACTTGGACTTGCACTAGTTGTATATAAACTGTATAGGTCTGAGGCACAGGGCTGAGTAAACCCATTTCGGCAGTGAGATGTTGCTCCTGGGCAAAGGAACAAATGCTCCGGTACATGGAGGATACCTCTGAAACTACCCAGAGCAATATAGTGCATGTTCTATTGGTGCAACTGCATTGCTGCATGGGAAGTTTAGGAGGATTGGGCAGGTAGTGTGTGTAATTCATCGGTGAGACACATCATTCCTTCTTTCCCTGTGTTCTGCAATGTGCTATCAGTAAAGGTGGGGTTAGCAAGTTTCAAAAAACAACCCCAAAACCCTAGAGAACCCAATGATTCTGTCCTTTTGTACAATATTTCTCATTTCTTTGGCATGTTGGCATGTGATCAAGACATTCTGGATTTTTTTGTGTGTGAGAGAGGGTGTGTGTTAAGGAATACGGGCGTGTCCCAGTATCCACTGATTCTATATTAACAGTTTCAGTTATCCATGGATAACATGGATACTGGGATGCCTAATAAAAAGGTAGGGGAACATCAAACAACTCTTTTTTTTTTACCTTGTTGCAACAAAAGCACTGACGTTACTCTATCTTTAAGAAGGCATCCCCAGTATCCACGGAGGGGTCCAGCCGATACTGGGGCATACCTGTAATCACTTAAAATTTAGCAGCAGAATTCACATAGCAAAATAAGACCTATTTTTGGTAGAGCTTTATTTTAGCTCCTTCCACTTACAGATTTTCCTTTTGACAATTGATGTTCTAGTTTGCATGCAGTCATGTGTATTTTATAGGCAATTCATAAATAATATTTTAAATAGACTAGCTTTCAGTTTGAGCAATTTTATTAGTCTATTAAAGAAAAACTTGAATAATCATTGCAATAATTTGGTAGACTTTAAAGTGAGTAATAAAACATCATTGTGCACCAATTTTTACATGCCAGGAACAATTAAAAATTTGCAGTTACAGTACATCAAGTCAAATCAATTTTCTTTTTACAGCTGTTCTAATCTTCTCAGCAATTCTGGCAACCAGATACTGAAATGGCCTTCCTTTTACTACAGTATGACATGGGAGGCTTTTCAACAGTATATGAGTCAAAGGAGAACAGCTGCTATAGTACTATTGTGTTAACAGGACAAATCTTGCTAGTTGGTATGGTGCTCCATGGTGAATTAGTTTTTCAAAGTTGGCATGGCAAAACATAGGGCATAGTCTCCATATGTTCAAATCATGTACAGTGTACTTCTATTATGCCTGATGGGTTCATATGAACTCTTTTTCCTTGGGGTTGTAAAGGCAGATTTTTGTCCATTACAAGCAAACGCATCTAATAAGTATGAACAATTGATGGGTAACGTATTAGGAATATTTTGAAGAGAGAGAAAAATCCTTACATTACGTTTCTTTTATTAAGCTGAATATGCATTACTTATTATGCCATGGGATGATTAGGTGAAACCATCCTGAATTCTACATCCATGTACAAACTGCTTTATGATGGATTCAACAAATATCCAAATTGTGGAACAACCTGTGTTTGACAGAATTCATTTTAAAACTTCTTGGATTAAGATAGGACAAATATCCATTTTCTCTCCTTACACTTTCTTAAAGGGCAGCCATTTTCAACCAGTGTGCCCCGGCACATTGATGTGTTGAAATGGTCTGTAAATTAAGTAAATTCTTACTTAACCTTATCCACCTCACCATGGTCTACTCAGATCTGCACCAGCTCTTTGGCTGGCACAAGTCTGAGTGGATCCAAGGAGTGTACATGGGGATACAATATTGATGGTAGCATTGCAGCTGGTATCTGCACACACACACACCCGTCTTCCCCCAACATGCCTCCTGGTAGCCTTGATTATCCCTGTCCATACCTAACCCCTTGCATCATCAAACTTCCTCCAGAAGATGCTCTGTGTGCACATGGTTGCCAGCCTTTTGCGCTGGCAGCCCTGTTAGATGCATTGTCACTCCAGCCATAGCGCTGACAGAATGGGCCTTCTACTGACCAAACACCGCAAATAGCGCAGGGATCTACCTGCGCTAATGTCCGGAATGCAGGAAGTAGCCACCAGGACACACGGTTGATTGGCAGTTCCCCGCCCCTGTGCGGAGCCCGGCCACACCTCCCTGCGCCCAGAATAGCTCCATTTCAGAGCGAATCGAGTGCAGGGGACGGAGGGCGGGCAAAACAGCGCACGGCATCTCGTTGCTGCCAGCCCCATTCGCATATTGCAGGGGTGCGCGGCAGCGACGACTGCAGTGGGCGAGGCCAGCCCTTACATGGAACAACCGGGACGGCATTCCGGAGCATCCTGGTCACATGACATCACTGCCAAACACTCATTCTATCAGTAGAAAGTGCCCATAGGTTTGAGCTAACAATAACCTTTTATAGCAAACCTGGCTGGGATTGATCCAGCATTTTAATGCTACATGATGCAGATGGACTAGCCACTGTCCCCCTTTGCCCACCATGGATATAAACTATCAAAATTAAAGCATTAATTAATTGCATTAATGATAAATTATGTGTATTCATTTAATTAGGCACCACTTGCAAGGTTGATATTCTATGGTTATAGTGAGCTACTTTTTTTCTTCTGCTCTGAAGTGTAAAATATAATATACAGTAGATCCTCGTTATCCATTAGGTTCCTAGAAATCCTCGCAGATAGCAAATTCACAGATAACAAAGCATTGATCCTATGGGATCAATGGGGTTTAGGTGCAAGGGGTACCTTATCTGCCATCAGAAGAATCCAGCGGAGTCCTCAGAAAGCCAACAGAGTGCAGCAGGAAGAGCCAAAATATCTCTGAATGCTGCAGAGACCTTTCAGAGGCTGCAGGGATCTTCAGAACAGCACCTCGACCGGCATGGACTCCTTAAATATGGCCAGCAAATGCTTCTGCCGGCCATTTTAAAGGGGTCAGCACTGATTGCAGATGCCATTCTGAAAGTCCCTGCAGCCTTTGGAAAGTTTCTGCATAGTGGATAATGAGGACAGAGGCACAGATAGTGAGGAAAATAGCAATTCTGCCCCTTGCAGATAAGCAAGGTTGCATATAAAGAGGACTGACTGTATTCCTATAAGTCCTCCTACGTTGGAAAAAAATGCTGTTCAGCTTGGCAGGAAAAATTATTTGTCTACAGCATTGCATGCATGAAATTAGAAGAATCTTGCTTGTTGAAGTAAAGTGCTTACTTCTACTTGTTTGGGGCATCCCTGGACTGGGGGGATGCCTTGACAGCCCTGACCAGGTTTGTTGGCATCTTCTCTGTCATAGGCAGCGGGGGCCTTCTGAGTTCAACTCAAGTGGTGCAGTGCTGTTCCAATTTGCTCTTCTGTTGCTGATGAAGATGCTAGATCTGGAGTTTGGGGAGATGGGGAATTGGAGGAGTATGCATACTGGGCTGCAGTTTTAAAAGTCCTGTAGCCAGCTAATGAAGCTGAGGCCAAGGCCAAGAGCAAAGGGCTGACCGTGCATGGTCTCTTGATGTAAGGAAGGCTAGCAGTGAAGCCCAGGGAAGCTTCAAGGAAGCTAAAGGAAAATCTGGGTGACTTGCTAACCCTTTCCTTATCTGAATTCTGAAGATGGGCTCAGCCCAGTGTGCGTTGCTATTCCTTCTGGACTTTCTCCTTGGAACTCCACATATAGGCGGTTTCATCCTGCTACTGACCACATTGCAAGCCAAAGCCAGTGGCCCGGCACCCTTGGAGCTTAACTTTGACTTGTTAAGCGAAGGGAAGGAGCATGAAGCGTGGCTTCATGAGCTGGTGGTCCTGCCTACATCCACATATTTATTGCAGTCTGGCCATTGGCTTGTGGAGTACCTGGACCAGCTGATTAAGGACGTAAAACAGCAGCAGATGGAGAATTGGACCATTTGAGGGATTATGCTAAAGACTGCATGCCTGTGCAGTAGTGGAGGTAGGTGTTGCTGAGGGGGGCTGACTTCTGTGCCCTTTTTTTGCATCACAACATTGACCCCCAGAGGATAATGTAGAGGCTTTCTTTACAACATTTGACTGAACAGATGGGATGGCCCAATGTCCTTGCTGTCAGTGGGAATCTTTGACTGGTTCTATTTGACAAAGCCAGCCCAAACAGTTCTTAGGACTCTGCCATTCAGTGAGCTTGGAGAATATGCGAAGTTGAACAAATCTGTTTTGGATAAATATGAAATCACAGAAGCCTTTTTTCACATCAAGTTTCAGCCTATTACATATGTGAAAGGTAACCAGCCCGGAGCTCTTGCAGTGGAAATTCAGGGCACAATCCTAACCAACTTTCCAGCACCGGGGTAAGGGCAATCCAATTCTGAAGTAAGGGAACAAACATTCCCTTTCCTTGAGGAGGCCTCCGTAACTACTACTCCACTGCATGCTTCATTGGCACAGCTATGTCAGTGCTGGAAAGTTTGTTATGATTGTGCCCTCAGAAGCTGCCCTCAGAACCTCGGTAGCTCAAGCTGAGCACAAACAGAGAAATGTGGATACCACTAGCCACAAGGTTGTCCTAGACCTCATTGTCCAGGCGATACCCTTAGAAGCACATATGTGGGTCTTATGGAATAAAACGTCAACCTAAAGGGCTGCTGGAATGTTCAGAAACCGTGTAAAAAACTCAACAAGGGAAGCAGTGCAGAAATGGAACCCATCCTCAGGGGAACAAGCTTGACCAATGCCCCAAGGCAGGAATTTTGGACATCTACCTAGCAGCAACCAATTTTTCTGATGGTACTTGTACCCAGGGTGCAAGGATCCAACAGAAGAGACCTCTAGGAAGGGGCTAGAATCAGCATCCCCAATTTCTGATTCTGGATGCAACTAGATGGGACATTTTCAAATGGAATGCCTCTATGTAGAATGCTATTTGGTCTGAGAAATCTAAAACCTAGGCCAAGCCAAGACCCACCCCCCACCCCGGGCCTCTTTAGTGGTAATGGTGTTCCAGTCAGGGGGATAGGTCCTTGATACAGGTGGTGCTGCCTTTGTAGTTCAAATGCATTTATGGTCTCTGAGCCTGCTGGTGAAATGGCATTCTTCAATTGCTTGTCTGCATCTGCACACCCACACACTGATGGTACAGATCCAGTTGGAATATGGGGGCCAGATTCATCAGATCGATTTGCTGCAGGTCACGTTCTTACCCCATTTTAGGGGGAAAGGGTGCAATGCATGTGGGCAGGGCTGGCCCCTGTAACGGGAGTAACGGGACCAAATATGGCGCATTACTGTGGCCTCCCACCCCTCCCACATCCCCCACTCACCATACAGCCATGGCAAAAAGAGCGCTTGTGGTACCACTTGTGAAGTGTGGCACCCAGAAATGGTCACCACCACCTGCTTCCATGAGGCCCATTTGGGCCATTTGGAGGCAGGGCCAGATGGGACAGCCCAATGAACAGCCACTCCACTCACCCCACTGGCTTACAGCCAAGATTACTGGTTGTAGCAACAAGATTACTGCACCAGTGTGTCCTCCCACCACCAACGCTCAGGGCCCACGGTGACAATGGAGGCCAATTGGCTTACAGACGGCCTTGCATGTGGGTTCCTGGAGGTGGCTCACAGGGCATCAGCTCTCACCTATAGAGGATCCCAATGGAGCTCTAAATGATTCGGGAGAAGATCCCTTGTGGCCTATGAAGAAGAAATGGTCTGTTGATCTAGTCTTTCTGATCAAGCTCAAGCAGCAAGCAAGACCCGCTCCCAGCTTCAAAACACTGTTATAGTCGGTGACGAAAGTGTAATGGGCCCACAGTGGGCAGAACTTCACCTCCAGGTGGAACAGGTTGGTGGAACGTGGAGGATTCAGCACCAGGGGTGGCCCGTGTATATGGCAGCTTCTGGTCCTGGTCATTTTTCATCCCCAAATACTAAAATCTGATCACAGTTTGCAATGTTTGGGCATGAAAGCCATAAAAACTGATCTTGGGTCTCCTGGCACAAGAGAGGTGAGCTGGGAAGCTCAGGGAGCTGCCTTCAAGGAGGAGGATCCTGGGGACCTGTTAACTTCCACTTCAAACTTTGAAGCTACGTTCAGTATGAGTGTCTGTTCCATCCGCCTCCCTCCCTCCTCCCTCCCCCCCCCTCATTCCAGACATAAGCTGTCTCAACCTGCTACTGCCCAGAGTTTTTTGCTACTTTAGATAGTTTTACCAATATTTATTGTTTTTATATGGGCTGGAGGTTGTTTTGATGTGTGATTTCAAATTGTTTTTATGATGAGATTGTATATTTACTATGTGTATGTACATACACACAGTTAGATGCCTTGGGTGCCCATAGCATGGGGAAAGGCAAAAAAAAAAGAATGAATAGCATTTTTTGAAAAATGTTTGCTTATAGTGTTCATTTTGAAAATGTCTGTGCAACATATAATATTCTAATTAAATAGGCTACTGTATGTTTCTTTTCTTTGCTACAAACCTATGATCTCTTGGGATAAAACTGGAACATTATAACATTCCATTTTTTCACAGAAGGTGAATATGATGACAACAGCAAAAACAACATATATTCTGAGGTGAATGATATTCCTGGGATACTTCGAAATAATTCTCTCTTTATCTTGGTATCTCCAGGGACTACAAATTAGATAGGTGTTTAATTGGCCCAGATATACTGATAGGATTAGATTGAGACTAAAATTAATTAAAAATCATTAGCTGCTACCACCTTGAAAAACAGTAGGACTGTTTAAGTATTATGGTGGAGAGATCTAACTGGGGTTCTGAATTAACTCTGCTAATTTCCAATCTTCCCACTTGCCTAGAAGGTTTTCCACACATTTTTTGTTGCTTGACTGAAAGGGCCAAGCCATGAACAAGGAACAAGGAATGATTCTGTTATCCATGTGTAGTCCACACTACGCAGTACATCTTTTATTTAAAAAAAAATTAACAAAAATTCAGCTGATAAAGTAAACAGAGAAAATATTGGTTCTTCTAATAGTCTCAAAAGTCTCCTTGTAGAAGATGCAGCACCAATGCCAGGGAGTGGAGCTAGCTAATTCCAGCTGAAGATCCTTAGCACAAGAATTTGGTAATATTTTTTATAAGACCTTGGCTTTATCTCAATGATATGACCTGCTTTAGGATATTGGACAAGGCTGAAACAAAAGTCAAACCATGGTTGTGACACGCACAGAGGCATAAGAACATAAGAAGAGCCCCACTGGATCAGGCCAAAGGCCCATCTAGTCCAGCTTCCTGCATCTCGCAGCGGCCCACCAGATGCCTCAGGGAACACACAAGACAACTAGATATGTGCATCTGGTTGCCACTCCCTTGCATTTGGCACTCCGAGGTAGCCTAACTCTAAAGTAAGGAGGTTGCACTAACCATCATGGCCTGTAGCCTGTGATGGACTTTTCCTCCAGGAATCTGTCCAGTCCCCTTTTAAAAGCATTTAGGCCAGATAACATCACCACCTCCTGCGGCAAGTAGTTCCACAGATTAATTACCCGCTGGGTAAAAAAGTATTTCCTTTTATCTGTTCTCATTCTCCCAACACTCAATTTTAGTGGATGTCCCCTGGTTCTGGTATTGTGAGAGAGGGAAAAGAACCTCCCTCTATCCACTTTATCCATCCTGTGCATAATTTTGTATGTCTCAATCAAGTCCCCCCTCAGGCGCCTTTTTTCTAGGCTGAAGAGCCCCAAACACTGTAGCCTTTCCTCATATGGGAGGAGCCCCAGCCCTGTAATCATTTTGGTTGCTCTCTTCTCCACCTTCTCTAGTTCCCCTATATCTTTTTTTAAGGTGTGGTGGCCAGAATTGTACACAGTACTCCAGATGTGGCCTTATCATTGATTTGTACAGTGACATAATAATATTGACCATTTTATTCTCAACCCCTTTTTTGATTATCCCAAGCATGGAATTGGCCTTCTGTACTGCTGCCGCACATTAGGTCAACACTTTCATTGAGTTGTCTATTAGCACTACAAGATCTCTCTCCTGATCTGTCACCGAAAGCTCAGAACCCATTAGCTTATAGTTGAAGTTTTGATTTTTTGCCCCAATGTGCATCACTTTACACTTGTCTACATTGAAATGCACCTGCCATTTGGCTGCCCATTCCCCCAGTTTGGAGAGATCCCTCTGGAGCTCTTCACAATCCCTTCTGGTTTTCACCATCTGGAAAAGTTTTGTGTCATCCGCAAGCTTGGCCACCTCGCTCCTTATGCCCTTTTCCAGATCATTTATAAACACGCTGAAAAGCATGGGTCCCAAGATGGATCCTTGGGGCACTCTGCTTTTCACCTCTCGCCATTGTGAAAATTGTCCATTGACACCCACTCTTTGCTTCCTGCTCCCCAACCAGTTTTTAATCCATAAGAGAACCTGCCCTCTTATTCCCTGACTGTAAAGTTTAACCAGTAGCCTTTGGTGAGGGACCGTGTCAAATGCTTTCTGAAAATCCAAATATATAATATCCACAGGTTCGCCAGCATCCACATGCCGGTTAACCTTTTCAAAGAATTCTAAAAGGTTTGTGAGGCAAGACTTACCCTTACAGAAGCCATGCTGACTTTCCTTCAGCAGCGCTTGTTCTTCTACGTGCTTTAAGATTTTATCTTTGATGAGGCTTTCTACCATTTTACCTGAAACAGACATTAGGCTGACTAGCCTGTAGTTTCCCCGGTCCCCTCTCCTTCCTTTTTAAAAGATTGGCACAACATTCGCTATCCTCCAATCCTCTGGCACCATGGCAGTTTCAAGGGACAAATTGCATACTATAGTTAAGAGATCAGCAATTTCGTTTTTCAGTTCCTTAAATAACTCTTGGGTGGATGCCATCTGGGCCTGGTGACTTATTTTGTCGATTATGTATAAAACCTCTTCTCTTTTAACCTCTATCTGACTTAATTCCTTAGTCAGGAGGGGCCGTTCAGGCAGCGGTACCTGTCCGATGTCTTCTGCTGTGAAGACAGATGCAAAGAACTCATTTAATTTCTCTGCAATCTCCGAGTCCCTTTTTATTTCCCCTTTTCCTCCCTCCCCATCCAGCGGGCCGACCGCCTCTCTGGCAGGTTTCCTGCTTCTAACGTTTTTGAAGAAGTTTTTATTATTCCTTTTTATGTTGTTGGCCATGTGTTCCTCAAAGTCTTTCCTAGCCTCCCAGATCACCTTCTTACATTTCTTTTGCCAGTGTTTGTGTTCTTTTTTATTCTCCTCACTGGGGCAAGACTTCCATTTACGGAAGGAAGCTTCCTTGCCTTTTACAGCTTCTCTAGCTGTACTCAACCATGGAGGCACCCTCCTAGACCGAATTGAGCCCTTCTTTCTATGTGGTACAAATTCCCGCTGGGCCTCTACTATGGTTGTTTTAAACAGTCTCCATGCCGCCTGGAGAGATTGGACTGTTTTTACCTTCCCTTTCTATTTCTTTCTAACTAGCCTCCTCAACTGAGGGAAATCTGCCTTTCGGAAGTCAAGGGCGTTGGTGACAGATTTGCTCAGCACACTTCGCCCAACATGCATGGCAAAACAGATTGCTGCATGGTCACTGTTCCCCAATGGCTCAGTAACATTTACATCCCTAACCAGGTCCTGAGTACCTCACAATATTAAATCCAGAGTCACCTATCCTCTTGTGGGCTCCAAGACTAGCTGCTCTAAGGCAAAGTCATGTAGCACATCAAGGAATCCAGTCTCTCTCTCTTGACCAGAGCATGAGTTAATTAACCCAGTCAATATGAGAGTAATTGAAGTCCCCCATGATTACAACCCTGTCCCTTTTTGACGCCCCCCTGATTTGTTTCCTCATTTCAAGGTCCCCTTCAAGTTTTTGATCTGGAGGATGATTGCACGCCCCCAGTATTACATCATCCTTTGAGCCCGGTAGTTTAACCCACAGTGACTCTATGTTGGAGTTGGACCCGCCTTCAATTTCTAGCCTACTGGATTCTACCCCTTCTTTGACATAGATGGCCACCCCACCTCCAACACGCCCCTCCCTGTCCTTCCTATAGAGTTTATAGCCTGGGATTGCAGTATCCCACTGGTTCTCTGCATTCCACCAGGTCTCCGTTATGCCTACTATATCAATGTTATCCCTAGTCACCAAACATTCCAGTTCTCTCATCTTTGCTCGGAGACTTCAGGCATTTGCATAGAAGCACCTGTATATGGGGTCCCCCAAGAAAGGTCTGTTCTTCCGTCCCTTATCCTGGCCTTTCTTTCTACTGAATCGATTGTCCCATCTCTTTATGTTTACACTACTAATTCCCACCCTGCTATTACTCTGCGGTTTTCCAGCTACTCCTTCTTCATCCTGTAAGGGTTCCGAACCGGATGCCACTCGGCTCCTGTTGGCTTTCCCCCAGAGGCATACCGGGGGGGGGGCAGTAGGGGCAAAAGCCCAGGGGTGCCTTGCTGGGAGGTGGAGCCATGCCACAGGAAAAAAAGGAAGCAAATAAAATCTTAATCAGAAATGTCAGAACAAATTATAATCTAATCAGAAGTAAAATGCCTGTTGAAATAAGTGGATCTCAACTGCCCCATGAAAAGCACCCAGTGATGGAGGCAGGGGCATGATCTCCCTGAGTTTCATACTTCCCTGCTCAAGGATATCCTGCATCTAGTCAGTTTTGGAGTAGATCAATAGGGGCTAAAGCAGTGGCAGAGAAGGTCAGTAAACCTTTTCTTTACTTACCTCTCTTGGCTGGCCCCCTCCTGGCATGTGAGATATAGTGGGGACGGCAGTGGTGTCCCTACTGGGGGGGCGTAGCTCTAAGTTTTGCAACAAGCCTTACCTTGCCATGGAAAACACTCCTTCCCCACGCCGTTTTAGCCAGTCCTCGCAAGGAAAAGCAACATCTTGGCATTGCTTCCTGGCTACAGCGGCAAGAGAGAGAGAAGGGATTTACATGACAGGGTAAGGCTTCTTGCAAAACTTAGAGCTCCGCCTCCCTGTAGGGACACTACTGGGGAACAGCACTGGCAACCCTAAATCCTGCACACCAAGTGGGATAGGATTGTCCTGTAAGGCATGAATGATAGAGGCATGGTGTTCCTATAGGAAAAGTTGAAGCTGGTAAAAGGCATGGCTAGCTCTCTCTACCACTTAGGCATCCATAGGAAGCTCTAGGTGGGGCATATTAGAAGTGCTGGAATGAATAATTGTTTTTGTTGAGATGGAGAAGTGTGTTGCAAGGTAGTGCAATGCACTATAATGTTCTTTCAGCTTCTGCAATTCCTCAGCCCCTGCCCCATCATATTTATAATACTGTATTCGTTTAAAATACTTGGTTTCCTTTATTCTATTTCCTTTATCCTCTACCAAATATTCTATTTTTCCTTATTTTTTAATGGCAGGTTTGATAGAACTCATGTCCATGTGACCCCAAATGAATGAAGCAAGAGGAATACAATAATTCTTTTGAGAAGAAAAACTGTGCACATTTGAAAAGAGAATTTTCCCCTCATTAATCCAGTAGAGAAGCTTTCCCATTAGAGCAAGCTGCTAAGATTGGAACACATACTCTGTCATTTTTGCAGTAATAACCTCTGGCAAGAGCTCTTTCTGGGCATTCAGATAGTTTCTATCTGTAGCTATCTTGATGTTAGTCATTAAGTCAAGACAGTAAAATGCAATCCGGTTATTTGTGTGTTTTTTAATACTAGGGAAGAGAATGGTTCCTGAAGAAGCTTTTTTTCCCTTGAGAATTTGTGTTGTTGTTCAGTCGCTAAGTCGTGTCTGACTCTTCGCGACCCCATGGACCACAGCATGCCAGGCCTCCCTGTCCTCCACTAGCTTCCGGAGTTCGCCCAATTTCATGTTCATCGCTTCGGTGACACTCTCTAACCATCTCATCCTCTGCCGCCCCCTTCTCCTTTTGCCTTCAATCTTTCCCAGCATGAGGGTCTTTTCTAAAGAGTCCTCTCTTCTCATGAGGTGGCCAAAGTATTTGAGCTTCAGCTTCAGGATTTGTCCTTCCAGGGAGCAATCAGGCTTGACTTCCTGGAGGATTGGCCAATCCTACAGGAAGAATTTATGTCTGCATATTAATTTGATTGTATGTGTAATGTTGCAGACATTTACAATGTTTTAACTTGGCTTCTTAGCAGAGCATCTGTGACTTCAGAATATAGGGCTGTGTGTGTGTAAATGTTGAATGTTACAAAACTCACTACAAAAAAAGGGGGGGCAATTTATGCCACACCATATATAAATGTATTTATGAGATCATGCCTGCCTCAAAAGGATAGGTTTTCCTTTTCAAGATTATTTGAGGGGGAGGGAGTCAAGGCTGTTCTTTAGGGTAGGATCTCTGAGCTCTCCCTTCGCACTGCAACTCCCATATGTCTGAAAAAACTGCTCAGGAAGTCAATGGAATCTCCTGGTATGGCTCAGGAAAATGAAGTTATGCAGTTGGAAAGGAAACCCAAAGCATCCCAGTATATTCACAAATGCACCCAGCTGAATACATCATGTGCGTTCTCTGGATCTTGGCCTTTTGTGAATAACAAGATTGCAAAATGCACATGACAACCAGCTGAGAATCCATGAGCATTGTAAATGATTGGACACAACTAATTTTTTTCTGGTAACCACTATTTAGAGCAGATGGTTAAATGAGCCCTATCTTAATCGATTTCAATCAATCAATCAATAAATCAATCAATCAATCAATCAAAATGTATTTATGTACCGCTTTTCAACATAAAGGTCCCAAAGTGGTTTACAAGCAAATAATAAAGTTAAATGGCTCCCTGTCCCAAAAGGGCTCACAGTCTTAAAAAATGCAGACCACCACCAGCAACAGCCACTAGAACAGACACTGCACAGGGGTGAAGAAGGACAATTGCTCTCCCTCTGCTAAATACAAGAGGAAGACTACTTGGAAAAGTGCCTCTTGTCCAGTTAACAGGGGTTTGCAACTTCATCATATTGAATTTAGGCTGCAATCCTACATCGCCGTTGGACCGACGCATGTCACTAGCATCATCCCAGGGCTGCCGCAAACATGCTGTAAGGCACGTCTGTGCCAGCCCAAGAGGCACTGGTTGCGTTGACCAAGGTAAGCGGTGGGAAGCAGCAGGTAAGCTGCCCCTGTTCCTGAATTTGGCTGGCACGGGGGCATTTCTGGGCTTTTTTTGGGCGGGAAGGAGGTGGAATGAGGGCAGAATGGTGCGGAGGGAGGGCTAACCCACCCTCCACTGCCCAGCAGAGCACCTACCTGCTGCATCTGGCACTGGCCTCCAGCTAGCATTGAGAGACTGGCACAGGCCTTTCTGATGACAGGATAGGCCCCTGCACTGCCACAATTTGCCTTATGGCACATTTGCATGCACTCATCCCATTGGCAGATGCTAGCCTAAGATTGAGCTGCCCATGGGACTTCTAAAAAAGCACATGCCTATACAGGTCCCATGCATTTTACTGAACCTGCTCAGGAGAATGTCCTGGTTGAATGTAATATCACAGCCCTGTAGTATAGTATTTTGTTACAATTCCAGGTTTATGTAATAGGCAGATAAAACTCACAAACTCTGGACTGCAGTAATATTTAAGAGAAGAATATTATTCTTTTGTCCCCAGTTAACAATAGGCTTAACAGAGACAACATCATTTTTTTTTCTTTCACCAAGAATTATATGCGAATGTTTTGCTTAAAAGAAAAAGCAACCATTTTGGAGAATTAGACTGGCAGTTCCCCAGTAAGCTTTTCTAGCAGCCCACGTACATTTATCGTACTAGCACCACTGGAAAAGTGATCAACAGCACGGTTCTATTAGAGATTGGAATAGGGAAAATGTTTGCTTTACTTGTGTCAGAGAAGGCACAACCACAGAGCAACAATCTCTAAATGCATGTCTGTTTCCACAAGAGCTGATAGCAGATTATCTTAATTAAATTGATAAACTTTAGAATCATATTTATATGGTTGTTGTGTGTGAATGGATATAGTCCCTACAGCATGTAATTTCAAACTTTAGGGGCAAGTGATAACATTACAATGAATGCATTAGTTTGACTGTTGGTCCACAGTTTTTCTTTTGCTTTGTTTAGCACTTTGGTCCAGTTGCAGTTCTGAAACCAATTGTGCACCCATCCGTGGGATATTTGAAAAAAAAAATGCTTTCATTGAAAGTCAATAATAGAAGCTTTTTTCAAATTAAAATACCATACGTTATGTGTGTGTGACAAGCATCCAAAATATGCTGGGGGGGCGGGGAGGAAGCGCTAAAGGCCTCTACACTGTACCACAGTTGTACTGCAAAAAGAAAAAGGAAAACACTGGACCAAACTAGTGCTTTTACACACACACACACACACACACACACACACACACACACACACACTTAAAAACCAATATATTAGGTGCAATCCTATGTATGCTTACCTGGGAGTAATTCCCGTTGAACTCAATGGGACTTACTTCTGAGTAGACATGCATAGGATTGTGCTTGGGCAATTATTCAATTCCATCTGGGTGGAATGGGGTGGGGAACAGGGTGGGGATAAGGGGGTGTTGGGGACAGAAAGTGGGCAGTTATTGGTGGCAGCAGCTCCAGTAATATCCTATTCCCCCCTTCCTGGCCTTCATCCACTTACCTTGGTCCACTCAGTCTTTTGCCAGAAAAATGGGTGGTGCAGGTCCAAGTAAACCCATTGGGGCACTAGAGGCTTATCCTGAGGCAAGGGAACACATGTTCCCTTACCTTGAGAAGGCCTGTTTGACTGATCCTCCTCTGCAGGATGCAGTGCATGCATGTCCCGTCAGAACAGCAGCAGCACTGGAATGCCAGATAGGGTTAGGCCCTCAGTCTCATTAATATAAATGGGGCTTAGATATAGCCTACTTTCTTTGGATACAATTCTATGATTTTATTTAGGTACAATTCTGTGACTCTAATTAGATATGATATTAAACACATCATCATCTTGTTTGATTTCATTGCCTTTTAAAACAGCAGCCTGAGGCTCCCAATTCAGAATTGGATTGAAGTGTGGGAGTAGAGAGTGTTAAAGGGCTACATTCTGTATTATTTTCCTATTGAAAATTGTATCTCCAAGCAGGTATTTGACAGAGCATTGCAGCAAACGGCACTTTTAGGGTCAAATAGCCAGTTGGAAGAGATTAGGGGTAGCAGCAGCATGGAATTGAAGAGTTAAACATCCTCTACATCTACACCACAATCCCAATCTGGATTGCTCACCTGTGTCTGGTAGTTTAATAAAAGAGAGGAAGCAAACTAGATGATTGACATCTAAAGTCACTACTGCTAGCGGGACAGGCATGGATGCTGTTGCAAATGTGGTATAAGGCACGTTGCACAATGTGAAGGATCCTGGCACTGGTGGAGAATCTGTCAATGCCAGTCTGCAAGTGCCAGTCAGAGACCAGCACTTGCCAGAGCAAGTAGGTGATAACCTGAGCCATTTTATTATTAGGGACTGTCTGTTTCAGGTGCTGTGTCTGTAATATTCACCCCCGAAGGAATCCAAAAGCATATGGGAAGATCAGGTGCGCAGGCTGTATGCCTTTCTTCTTCCCCCATCCTTGCATGGTGGGTTACAGTGGCGGTATCAGATTCTACAACTCTATTGCTTTGGAAGGCTATTAGTAGGAAATACAAATTTAATATTTTTTTTATAAGTATCTGGAAGTAAGCCTTGCTAAATAATACAGTATGACTCGCCTCTGAGTAAGCATGCATAGGACAGGTCAGTGGTTCTCAAACATTTTAGACCAGGATTCACTTTTTAGACTGGTACTTGTACCAGGACCCATTGGAAGTGATGTCATTAATCTAGAAGTGATGTCATAACAGGAGTGACATCGTCAACCAGGAAGTGCCATCATTGTGATGTAATAAAATGACACTTCTGGAATGCAAACTGTCATTCTTGGACTGCAGCAATAGCACAACCATGAAACATCCCTGACAGAAAGCTAAATTAGGACAAAAGATTGTGTGAAAGCACTGAACTAAAAATGTTTTTTTTTTTTAAAACCCCTCACTTGAAAATTCAAACTGTTAACATTCATCATAGGAATATAGCAAGAGTAAGATCTGCAACTTCCAAATGGCTGCTGTCAGCTTTCTGCAATCCCCTGACATCAAGTCAAGGCCCACCAAGTGGGTCCCAACCCACAGTTTGAGAAATACTGAGACAGATTATTGTTGCACATGTGGAAGGAGGAGACATTGGTACTGTCCTAGTTGTAGGGCTCAGAATTGGTTCACATGACAGCTTTGTATGTACTCAAACATGCCTATCATGCAGAAATCATGAGTATGGGGGAATTGGATCACCTGAAAAATTTTTTGCTACCCTGAATTACTGGCTGTACTCATGAGTGCCAATACCCTATGCTCCTTTCCTCTCCCTTACTCACCTCAGCTCTGAGCCAGCAAAATGGCTAACACATAATCGAAGAGATGCATTGGGCACATGGAGGCTTTTCCCTAGGATAAGGAAATAAATGTTTTCTTACCCTGAAGAGACTTCTGTCATTCCCCCTCTCTGCCAGATGATGCAACACAGGGCGCAATCCTAACCTGGAGTTAGTCCGGCACAGTTAGGCCAGCAAAGTTTGGCTGGCACAAGGGACACCATAAAGTATCTTTGGACCACTCTCGGAGTCAGAGAGGCCAGCACACAGACGTGCGTCATCCTCTCTGACTCCAGAATAGTCCAGATACACTTTACAGTGTCCCTTGTGCCAGCCAAACTATGCTGGCCTAACTTTGCCAGTCTAACTCCAGGTTAGGAGTGTGCTCACACTCTCCTTTGGTGAGACTGCATGTGGTGGTGGGGGTGATACAGCTTACTCTCAAGTAAGTGTGGATAGGATCATGTCCTTAATGTTTATAAGCAACTAGCTTTTATGTACCCGGCTTCGCCCGGGTGTTTATAGGTGCCATCCCTGACCCCCAGCTACTCACCAGGCATACAGATGGCCATTTATATGTCCCATCCCTGCCCCCCCCTCACATGTGTGCCCAGGTGTTTATATGTCCCATCCCTGACCCCACCCCCACTCACATGGGTGCCCCGGTGTTGATATGTCCCATCCCTGACCCCACCCCCACTCACATGTGTGCCCCGGTGTTGATATGTCCCATCCCTGACCCCACCCCCACTCACATGTGTGCCCGGGTGTTGATATGTCCCATTCCTGCTGCTGTACTGTTTCTGTTGCTCTAGGTGTAGTAGTCCTCTGTTTCATATCCTGTAGTTGTTTCTGACGCTGCTGTACTGTTTGTGTTGCTCTAGATGTAGCAGCTCTGTCTCTCTTATCGTGGAGTCTTGTCACGCTGCTGTACTGTTTCTGTTGCTCTAGATGTAGCAGCTCTGTGACGTAGCGTTGCAAGTTTTTTTTCTTTTCCCCTCAGGTGTTTCCTGTGTACACTGTTGTTTCATCTTTGTAGCCTTTGGTTGCACCTGCCCAATTGCCTTACATTACACAGTGAAAGTAAACTTTCAGAGAGAAAGTAAACTTTCAACAGCCACAGCACCTTGTGCCAACTGTCCACTGCCAAGCAGGGACCGCCCACATGTCCACAGAACACATTGTATCGGTTTGCCTGCGGGAAGCCTGTTTGCTGCTGTTTGTCTTCAACTGTCAAGAGTTCAGTTGCTGCCTGAAGATTCCGCATGTCATTTGCATGTACTTTGCATCTCATCATGACATCACCAGAGCCTCGGAATGTTCGGTTCAGCCCATAGCCGTCCATAGAGAACCACAAATTCGCTTGTACCTGCGCCCGTGGGGGCACGATCCGTTCCAGAACTGCGCAGCGATGGTTTCGGGGGGCCAAGGCACCCGCGTGCCGAGTTTGGCGCGAATCGGTCCAGGCGTTGCGGAGCCTATGTGGAACAAACATACATACACACACACATACGCTCTTCTTTATATATAGAGATATAAACTTTGCTTCCAGCATTTTGGAGAAAGCTTTTGTTTTAGCATTGAGCTATAAGTATAATGAAGACCAAAGCTGAGTAATATTTACAGTTATTACAGATACTGGCAGCATATAAGTCAAGTGCTCCAATTAGTGATGGAGAGTATGAGTGTGCTTTAAACTATACCTTTGATATTTTGCTGGAGAGACCCTCCCTTAAGGTGATGGAAGGCTATTCACTGTCAAAGGGCTTTGGTGCCCTCTGCTGCCTGCTTTTGATTATTTCGAAGATATCTACTGTTGCTGGCTATTTCTTTTTTATTAATCTCCTTTCATTCCTTAAAGCTTCCTTTTGCTCTAGGAAAACTACAGGTTCTGCTTGTGCTGCTGACAATGGCCATTTTTAGTGTCAATATGCCTACAAAATAAAGTGTAATTTGAACAGTAAAACTTGGAGATGAAAAGTTCTCTTGTTTAAATTTCAGATGGAATTCATTCTGAAGTAATAAAATAGATCAATCTGTTGCTTGCATGGGGCTATTCACTGTTGGTTATACACATACAGAGAGAACAAGCAAGTGAGCACATTAGCTGCCATCCACAGAATTACAAAATAACGGCTTTATTTCTCTTCTGTAATGTCTGCCATTTTAACTTTAATGTTATTATTTGCCTGTAAACCGCTTTGTGAACTTTGTGTTGAAAAGCGGTATATAAATACTAGTGATTGATTGATTGATTTTTGCCATTGTCATATTTCATATTTCATATTTCATATTTCCATGGCATTAAGATAATTCTCTGGAATGACTTTTTTTAAAAAAAAATGTAGTGCTATCAGTTATGCATAAATGAACAATTTTTTAAACTATTTCTAACCAATATTTTCTATGGAAGCATTATGTGATGCATCCTTTGAATCATTATATACAGTTATTATACAACTCTTTCTAAATCGCAGAAGCAACTGTGGCCACAATAAGTTTGTAGAAAGAGAGATCCTGCCACTTCTGACTGTGTCATACCTACCGTATGTGAAGTACTTACAATGGGTGTCTAACGCTTCAGCCAGAATCAAGCAGATCTGCTGAGATATCTCCTACTTAAGATTGCTCTGTTCTATCATGCAATATTGCTGCTATGCAACATTTGGCCCTCCCACCTTGTATTACTTTCTTAGGCCAATTCAAATTGTGCCTGGCATATGTATGTCATAGGCATCAAGGACTCATTCAAACGCACAACTTAGAGCCCAAGCCTATAATCAGGCTGTGCCGCCAGAACTAGTCTTCCAGCAGTACTGCCCGACCTATAGCATTGCAAATCATTACACTTGGTAACAGCAAGTGTTACTTGCAATGCAGCAGCAGCCCACCTGGATCCCCCAGCTCCAATAAGCCAAGTCAGCGGTAGGTGTGGGCTGTGGAAAGGAAGCGAGTGGGAGGGGCCTAATTGGGAACGGGGTGGAGGAGAGAAACCAGAAGTGGGAGGTTGTGGATCGGGCGACAATGGCACATGCTAGATCTTTTCCCTTCTGTTTTTAATCTTCCTGCCCTTTTTCTCTCCTTGGGCATACACCACCAAAAGTGGAGACATATGGCCATAGGGGACCCCCCAGGGCTTATGCAGAGAAAAGTAAAAATTATTTTTGTTTACCTCCTACTTGCCCTCAGGTTGCGTTTCTCCCCCCCCCCCCCATGAATGCAGATCATGCATTTTTGGCCCAGCTACATTGGTGCTAGTGGCAGGAGATAGGAATGGAGTCTTAATCTACTCTGTAGTGTATAACCAGGACAGGCACAGCTAGGTGGGTCATGAATAAATCCAGGGCACATTGTGGGGCAATGACAGTGCTTGGTGGAAACTAGCAGGTCCAATGGAGGAAGGTTGAATTTGATGTTTCAAATAGCGCCAGGGTGGAGCCTGATCAAATCTGGAAAGTCCTGGGTAGACCTTGAGTAAACTCAGTAAACTTGAGTTTACTGACTTTTCAGATCCTAGAGGTGGTGACATGGTGGAACATGGCCTGGCTAGTAAAAATATAGAGAGGTGGCATAAATATATATACCAGCTGTTCCCAAATATTTGGTGGGTTGCAAAACTGACAAGGCATATTAGGGCACATCAAGGATTAAACAAGCTGAAAATTGTGGGGGGGGGGAGCACTGCTGCCTAAACATTATTATAGCCACACCCCTTGGCATTCATAGATCAGATAGCAGCTTTTAAGGCTGCACAGCTGATAAAGTGAAACACTTTTTTAAAGGCTTGTAAAGCTAGGTAAAGCTTGTAAAGCTCCCAATACAGAGTCATTTTAAAAAATGGGTCCCAGTGCTAAAAAGTTTGGGAAGTTTGGACACTGATGCATGCAATAAATAAAAAAATAATCGCTGACATTAAAAGGTGGTAAGTAGACAGCTAAAAAAAATATCAGTAACTCTTTCAACAGCTCTGCACTGTAAGCCAGTATAGTTAACTCCAAACTACAGATGAAAAGATGGGGTGAAGGCAGATGCATGCACTGGAAATAAGAGTAACTTACGTAAGGTCAGCTGATGAGTTCATAGCTGAACTGAGAGTTGAACCAGTGACTATTATTGACAAAAATTCTGATGGAATCACTACAAATGTCAGTTCTGACGTTGAAATCCTTCTTCAAACGCTCTCAGAAACATCTGTCCATATAAGCATCCAAAAATGTATCAAATACTGTTGCTATATTTTGTGTAGCAGAGGCAGATGCAAATAATGAAAATGAGCTAGCAGAATATGTCCCATGGAGATTGCTAAGCAACACTTGACAGTGGCATATATGAAAATGCTGGCATTGTCTGCAGAAGTAAATGAAATTCATTTTCACACTAAAAATGTTCAGGAGATTAAGATGGATGACCTGAAGCTCCAAGCCCTTTATTATAGTCAAAAAGGCTATATAGCCAAAAAGAGGAGAGGAAAGAAAATGAAAGAAAGAGCTAGTGAAGTATATCTCCTTTTATTTAGTTTGATAGTACTAGGAGATAATACAGGTTATCTGCACATAAGAAGACTATATAGAATGTTACCCTCCTGGTAATGTAGATGACATGACCTTGAATCTATATTACATGAATTTGCAATAAGATAAATTAACATCTGCATACTATGTTGTGGAAAATGGGGTTCAAAGTATATAGATGCTTGACAACCCGAACACAATTTTGTTTATGGCTCAGAAGGAATAATTCTCCTCATATCACTGTTTATTGCAATCACTGTTTATTTCGATCAAACAAGCATGCTTCTTAATTGTAGGCAGAGAACAACTAACCCACTCTGGAATAGGGAGGCTAGCTGGCCTGCCCCATATCCAGTGTGGGTTTCGGGTTGCATGTGGCACAACTTGGAATAAGGGACATTTATTGCCCTGTGTCACACTGCAGCAGTCCCAATAGGGCTACTCAGAGCTGTGCCAGCAAAATAGCTGATGCAACTCTGAGAGGCCCATGTAAGGCCGACAAGGTCGGTAGTGGGAGTTAAGATCCAGCCTAAATGCCAGAGGCCGGCCCTACAGCCCCAGTCTGATCCATCTTCAGGCCCACCCTCCCCCCTGCTTCCCCCCACTCTGCTCTGCCCTCCCACCCCCACCCCCCACAGTCACTGAACTCAGCGGGTGCAAACTTACATGCCTTTGGCAACGCTGAAGCTGGAATCAGGCTTGGGGGGGGGGGCAGTGCGCATCTTTGTACCGGCCCAGCCAATTCCTGAGTCAGCACAAATGTGCCTTATGGCACGTTTGCGACAAAACTGGGCCAATACAAGGGACTTGTGTCTGCTGAAGAAGATTGCACTCTAAGCTAGCACTAAAAGAAGCAGACAAGAAGTCTTAAGTGCTTATTTGTCATGTTACTGTAGTTTCACTGCTATTTCATGCTAATGTGCTTTAGATGGGAGAGGGTTGCTGGACAACACTACACATGACAGATTGACCCATGTAAGGTTTACTAACGGATAAGCATCCCAGTCTACTGTATGAATAGCAGGATAGGGTGTAAGGTGAGTAGATTTGCTGGATGTCATTTGAATGGCGCCTTCCCAGAGACAAACTATATGGGATGTGCAACTGCACAATGGCCTTTCTCCTCTTCAACTTCCCTGTTCACCCTGTCACTGCTTTCTTACCCTCTTTGCTTTTTTAAATAACCGCTGCCAATAATTTTAGAAGCAGATGGTAGTGAAATGCTAGTCACTAAAAATACTGTACATGCATTTCATTATGAAGATATGTATGTAAAATAAATACCTGGTTACATTAGAAATAACTCCGACTGTTTAATCCACTATTTTAGAGCAAATGAACCGTGGGTAAGGGATACCTGTGATGCTGATCTTGGGTTATTAGATGGGGGCAGGCTATAAGGGGCTGGAACGCTGGATTTGCTGTGGCTGGTCTAGAGGTGATCAGGCTCCAGCCCAGCTCAGGGATCTTCTCAGTGGTTCCGAGTCACTGCCTGAGAATGAGGAAGACATAAATGCTGAGTTTATACAAGCTTTGTTTTTTGATTACAGAAAAACAGAAGAGAAAAAAAAATGATTACAATAGTTTGCTGATCAGTCCCTATGTTCTTTTGCTAGTATTGTCCTGATCCCATCCCACTTACACAAACATAAACCAGATGTAGATGCCCAGATGCCCAGCCCCGGTGTAGCTCAGTCTTTGAGGCGTACGAACATAAGAACATAAGAAGAGCCCTGCTGGATCAGGCCAAAGGCCCATCTAGTCCAGTTTCCTGCATCTCACAGCGGCCCACCAGGTGCCCCAGGGAGGCATGAGACAACAAAATGCTTGCATCCTGTTGCCACTCCCTTGCACCCGATACCAGTAGCCCACCACCTTTGTAAGGAGGTTGCACAATCCATCATTGCCTATAGCCCACGATGGATCTTTCCTCCAGAAATCTGTCCAATCCCCTCTTAAAGGCATCAAGACCAGATGCCATCTCCACCTCCTGTGGCAAAGAGTTCCACAGATTAACTACCCGCTGGGTAAAAAAGTACTTCCTTTTATCTGTTTTAACTCTCCCAACCCTCAGTTTTAGCGGATGCCCCCTGGTTCTGGTGTTTTGATAGAGGGAAAAGAACATCCCTTTATCGACTCTATCCCGTCCATGCATAATTTTGTATGTCTCAATCATGTCCCCCCTCAGGCGCCTTTTTTCTAGGCTGAAGAGCCCCAAACGCTGCAGTCTTTCTTCATAAGGGAGGTGCCCCAGCCCTGTAATCATTTTCGTCGCTCTCTTCTGCACCTTTTCCAGCTCCACTATGTCCTTTTTGAGGTGTGGCGACCAGAACTGGACAGGGTGCAATCCTAACCAACTTTCCAGCACCGGGGCAAGGGCAATGCAGCTCCTAGGTAAGGGAACAAACATTCCCTTACCTTGAGGAGGCCTCCATGATTACTACTCCACTGCAGAATCTAGAACATGCCCCATTGGCACAGCTAAGTCAGTGCTGGAAAGTTGTTCAGGATTGCACTCACATGCACATGGAGCCCTCCTGCCCTTGGTCCAGGTTGGTTGGAGGCTCCTCCCTGTTGCATTCACAGTACCCACTTGCTGGACCTCTGGGATTGTCATTCCCTCCTCCCTGGGAAGGATCTTGCTGCTTGGCCTGGAGAGCCCCCCCCCTGTTGCCTCTGGCTTTGAGAGAGAAGGGGCTGAACAGCACCCTCTTTCTCCTCCTCCCCACAGGGCAGCCTGTTCCAGTTGCTATGGAGACAGATCCCTCAGCCTTGCACCCTGCTGCCGTTGCCTCATCACTGGCATTGACTGAGCTCTTGGTACTGGGTCCTGCCTTGCGGGCATGTGTGGCCCTGCCCCCTTTCCAGCAGAGAACATGCCTCCCTGGGTCCCCTGTTGGTTCAACAAACTGGAAGCCTGCCTTGGGAGAGGCATCAGTATGGGTGTCTGTTTTATTAAAAAGCATAAGGACACAAAACACTGCTGTTTGGTGTGGAAAACATCTGAATAAAAACACAAAATGCCACATTTGGGATGTTTAAGATATTTTCCAAAAATTAGGAGATTACTGCATCTGCTGACACTTTAAAAGCATTTAAAGTTACTAGAACTTGGGATGAGAACACAGAATAAAAACACATAATCCCACTTCCTGCCTTTCAAATCTGCAGAAACAAAACCCACCATTTTAAAACACCCCAAGGCACCAGTAATCACAGGACCAAACTGTGGTCAGCTACTGGCTGCAGTCCTCACTGTACGACTAGTACCTGGCTTGGCAGACGTGTGCTACTGGGTTGTCTGGTCCCAGCACAGGGGCTCAATGGCTGTGCACAAGGGGTGACACAGCCTTCCAGGGAGCCTGGTGGGCATGATGGGGACAGCAGTGCTACTCCAAGACAGTCGGCCAACTCCAAAGGACTATTTTCTTAGGTTCTATTTTAATAGTTTTCACTGACTCTTGTTTTATTATTCCTTGTTCCTGCCTCGTCTTAGATACTACCAATCTTTCAATCCAGTGTTTATCCCTTCTGCCTTCCTTAGATAGTCTGATGACCCACCAGCTAGATTGGTCATCTCTTTCCACCTTAATCTTCTCTTGTCTCGTTGGGTTTGCTTTATTCTACAATTGGTGCCATGCAGTTTTTGTGAAATGGATAGCCGTGGAATGAAAGAAGGTCACTCCAAAAGCCAGGCAAAACCAGTTTGTGTTCCTGTATCCTTATTCTTTGCTTGAAGCTGAAAACTCTGAAATTAACTTCAGCTATTATGTTTTGTTTTTTTGCTAGCCCATCTATTTAGGTTTACTATACTCACTGTATTTTTTTAGTTTAGTTGTGCACTTTTTATTAGAGTCCTTATAAAAGGTAAAGGTTTCCCCACGACTGAATGGTCTAGTTGTGACCAACTGTAGGGGGCGGTGCTCATCTCCGTTTCAAAGCCTGTAGAGCCGGCGTTTTTGTCCGATCATGTGGCCAACATGACTCTACGCCGTAGTGCACGGAACGCCGTTACCTTCCCACCGAAGTGGTCTACTTTCATTTTAGGTGCTTTCGAACTGCTAGGTTGGCAGGAGCTGGGACAAGCAACGGGAGCTCACTCCGTCACGCAGTCTCGAACTGCCAACCTTGCGGTCAAAAGCCCAGCAACAGCGGATTAACTCGCTGCGCCACCATGTCCCCACCACCACCACCACCAGAGTCCTTATACATAAGTATTTTATGCTTTGTTTTTTATGTTTTTTCTTCCTTCTACATGAAATGAAAATAAAGTTGGAAAACTTCAGTTATGACTCAGCCTGTTTCAGCCGTGTTCTTTGGTTCACATACACATAAGTGTTCCACTATATTCATCTAAACGTCTACTCAGAATCAAAACCCAAAATGTATATGACATTGTCTTGAAATGTTTTCATACTTTTACTGGGTTGCACAGTACATACTGAAGAACAGAATCTGTGATAATGGAATTTGGTACAGAAATTTGGTAGGTTTCATGTCTTAAAAACTGATCACTTGTGCTTAATAAATTTAAACCCCAGCCTCAGTCTGGTGTCTCCATTAGGGGTGGTGCAAGGGTAATAGCTTACCTCAGAATGCCCGGTGCAGGGGAGTGGCAACGAGATACAAGTATCTGATTGTCTTGTGTGCTCCCTGAGGCATCTGGTGGGCCACTGTGATATACAGGAAGCTGGACTAGATGGGCCCTGGGCTTGATCCAGCAAGGCTTTTCTTATGTACAGATATGATGTGTTGATACTAGTGATACAACACCCTTTCTGCTCATACTTTGCTTTAGTTGGAGGGCGCAGTTATCATGCAATCTTTTTGATTGCATCTCTGCAGAAAGTGGCACTGTAATTAGACTGTGATGCTGCCATTTGCCATGTGTGCATGCTAGAACTTCAGTGTTTAATTGATTTACTGGTTAGATTAATAACCCCAACAAATCCTATTCTCTCCCCTGTCTCTGTCCCTGTCGCCTCACTAAAAAAGTTTGTGCTGCAACCTGAAGGGCAGGGGTGTGTGTGCGGTTGGGAGACTGGGGAAAGGCAAGAGAAAATATTTTCCCTTCCCCATAAACCCCTCAACTGCCAATGGGTCTCCTTGAATCTGCAGCAGCTCTTCAGCCTGTAAGATCTGGCAACCCCGTTCCTGACCGGACGCGCTCCCTTCAGGAGTAGTGAGGGAGGTTACCCCTCCTCACCGGCCTGGTCCCCAGCCGGCCAGCAGGATGCAGTGGAAACTGCAGGCCAGCCAAGGATAGGACTGGGTCCTTTATGCTCTCCATAAAAAAAAGTACGTTAAAAGAGGCTATTACTTTCAAATATTCAGGGCAGAATAAACCTAAATTTAGATGTTCTCCAGCACATGACACCATGTTACATAAGGCATTTTGTCTAATTTTATATCTACAGCCACCCTGTAAGCAAATGTATTATTATCTTAAACTAAGAAACAAACTCTCTCAAAATTAGTCTTACTTATACTTGTAAGGAGAACGTCTGAGGGAAATGTTTTCATACTGAGGGCAATATAGTACTGAATGACCTGACCTTCTCAGATCCTTGCTGGTAAATGCATAGGCGGCTTTTTTAAAAAAACAAAACAAAACAAAACACTGTAGAAGGGATGAGCTGTCATTCTTCATTCTTGCCTGCCATCTTTTCTCCATAAGAACACAAGATTATTCCAAGAGATAAGTAAGATTTATTCAAACAAGTAGTTACAGCAAACTTTTGACAGATGGCTCCCTTGACCTACTGGGCCATTGGCCAAGGCTCCCTGTTAGAACTCCTATACATTGCATAGGGTGGTGGGTTTTTCACGAGGATTCTGCAGTTCCCCTGGCTGGTTTCTGTGGCTCCCTGAGGAGCCACAGCCCACAGTTTGAGAACCACTGAGTTACTGAATGGCTCACTGATACGGTGACTCCTAGTTCCTTCATTAGAGTAATTTTTCCTCATGCGTGCCTTCCTGCAAAGATAGTCATTGTGATTTTGCTCTTTTCACTAGCCAAAGACAGGTAAGGTATCTTACCTGACACTTTCATTCTGCTCCAAAGTCTGGCTGACTTCCCAGTCTGAGCCCAGTTTTCCAGTTCTCAGTAGTTGGCTATGAGTCCAATTCTATCATTGCCAACTTGTAGCTACCCTCCTCTGTTTTTCCATTTCTTTTTGTCCCCCCTCCTGGCTTCAGTGGGACCTTTTCTTTTCAAAGCCGCATCCATTGCAGCCATCTCTTTTGAATCCTTCTGTATCTGATTGTATCTGTATGTGATTTCCTGGAAGCAGGGCCAGCCCATCCATGAGGCCCACTGAAATGGTCGCTTTTTTTCAGCAGATTGATGGGGAGTGTCCCCCCTTTGTCTTCCAACTTGCCTCCACTATTCCTCCTTTTCCTCTCACTGCCTGGATTGGAAGAGGGGGATGTGGAAGAAGAGGAAGACTGGATGAGAAGAAAGTGCTGAGCAGGAACTCTGAAGAGTGGGAGAAGGAGAAGCTGGTCCACCCTGGGGCAAGAGGGAAAACATTTGGCATGCTGCCGCAGCAGGGACAAATGGAGCCCCAAGTGCGCCCATGGCAGGGCGACGAAATGTCGCCCCGCCCCTGTGCATCGCCCAGCCACGCCTTCCTATGCCCAGAATAGCTCCATTTTGGAGCGGAACGGGTGCCAGGAAGGGTGGGCGGGCCAGACAGCCCGCGGGTTAGTCCACAGACTCTGCGCAATGGCGCCCTGCTGCTGCCAGCACCCATGGCTCGCGCCACCTCAGGCTACACCCTTCCTCCGCCTCTGTGCCTCAGGAGGTCTTACCTGGAGGCCATGCCTCCCTAGGCATCCTTGCCTCAGCCTTTCTGCATTTTTTCTTTGCCCCAGTCTTGGGAGAACTGTGATGGGAAAAAGTTGGGCAGAAGCCGCAACAGGAAACTGCCCAGGATGGCATGGTGAGTCCACCTTAGCCAAGGTAACCCAAGAACATGTTATGAAAAGGTTTGACAATGAAGCCTACTTAAGGAGTAGACTTCATGGTACTGACTTATCCTCTTGTAACCTGCAGCTAAGGAGAGAAATGTGAACGTATGAAGCTGCCATATACTCAATCAGATCACTGATCCACCTAGCTCACTACTGACTGGTAGCTGTGTAGGGCTTCAGCACACGTCTTTCAAATCTATCTGCAGATGTCAAGGATCAACCTGATACCTTCTGCCTGCAAAGCATGTGCACTACCACTGAGCAGAAATGAATTCAATCATTTTGACTGGCTGCTCATTAGGATAATTGAAGTTGCAATGCTGTCCCATACTTACCTAGGAGTAAATCTCACTGAACTCAATGAGACTCACTTCTGAGTAGACATGCATAGGATGGTGCTGTAAAGATAATAAAAAGGCTTTTCTTTCTGCTGAGCATCTGTGGACTAAAAAATTGCTATTGTATCAATACGGGTCAATATGGGTCATTTGGTGATGCAGCCTTCACCAAATGATGCAGCCTTCCATTGCATCTACTTCCCCTACATGTATTCCGCCTATGCATGTTGAATCTGTGAAGAAGGCTTCTGTCTTGCCTGTCTCTCTAATACACAAAAGTACAAACAGAACTCTTCCACGGGCAAGGGTGGCATTTTGTATATATACATGTCTGTCTGTCTGTCTGTCTCTCTCTCTCTCTCTCTCTCTCTCTCTCAACTGAATCACTTTGCACTCTGGATTAGTGTTTTGATGGTTTGCTTGCTTGTTTTGCTGGTAGCATGTGACTTGGTTCTCTCGGACTATCATCAGCATGGACTATCTGGAGCTATTTGCTTGCACATTTCCTTCTTAAGCCAGCCTGCTGTGTGTTTGTGGAACTCTGTGGTTTGGATTGTGAAGGTTCATTAAAGGGCTTGCTAGTTGTGTGCATACTTTGAAGCAGACATTTAACATAGAGGTCACTTGATCCTTTCTAGCTTTACAGTTTCTTGAGAACTCAAGTAAAGGGGGCAGGAGCAGTTTTAGTGCTGGGGAGAGCCACTGTCTGCTTCCCCAGTTCTCAGTGGGAAAAGTATACAAGCGTACAAATTACAGTATTAATTTCTTGTCCGTTTTGCTTTCGCAGCCACAAATGGCTCTGAAGTCAATAGGGAGGGGCTGCTTTACATTCAGGGGCCTGAACAACTGAGTGTTTTGCTTCCCCTCTAGGAATGCATGACCGCACTGACCGCATCCTACCTCTAGGACAGTGGTCAGGGAACAGGGGTAAATTACCCCAAATGGGGTAAAAATGAAATTCCTGGGGGTAATGGACGGTTGCGCTGCCGAGATATAGATGCATATGAATCTATATGCATGCCCGGCTGTGTCTTGGCAGTGCGACCGTCCATTACCCCAAAGGAAGTGATGTCATCAAGCAAGAATATTTTAACACCCCATATGACAAAATCAAATCTAACTAAGCAGGTTAGATATGTACAATAAAAGTAAGATTAAAAAATATTTAAAGAACTTTCCTAACTCTCCCAAACCCTTTACAACTTCATATTTACA
Source organism: Lerista edwardsae (assembly GCA_029204185.1). Lineage (NCBI taxonomy): Eukaryota > Metazoa > Chordata > Lepidosauria > Squamata > Scincidae > Lerista > Lerista edwardsae. The sequence goes on along the minus strand of JAJKFI010000012.1, from coordinate 19,841,409 downwards.
TAGCATTAACTAAGCTCATTAATTAATCAAATAAAAAGCAATGGGTTCCAATATGTTATTTTTTTCTTTTGTTCTGGCCGGGCGGGGTAACGTTGGCATATCTAAATATATTTTGGGGTAAAAGGTAAAAAAGTTCCCTGACCCCTGCTCTAGGAAGACTACTGCTCTACTACTGTACAGTGTCAACATAAGAAAACTCTTTAAACAAGAAGTTATTTGCAATTTTAAAATTTTCAAGTAGTTCCATGCCTGATAATATAGCTGCTTCTGGATTAACTTTTCAAGACAGTTCCCTGACCACCTTAATTAATTTCCAGCATTTTCCTGCTCTGCTGCATTTAAAATGTGCCATTCTGAGCTGGAAAGAATGTGCTGTTTCTTTCCACAGGTCTTTGCTTCTATGCTTCTAGTACCGATTTCTGCTCTTCCCCAGCGCTTATCACGAGGGCCAGAGGTTTATATCTCTTCTCAGGGGCCTGCTAGAAATCGATTCTGCAATTTGTACTGCACATTACAGTGTCAAACTTTATTTTGAGCCCATATGAAATATACTGCAGTGTTATCTGCCCTTTTTGTATCCTGTTTAGCTGCTTATAGCTTTACAGGTGTAATTACACTGTGATATCTCTTGTGGAACATGATACATTTGTAGTAAAGAACCACCTGTGTCATTCACTCACGTAGGGTTATTGAAAGATCTTAAAGGTATTCACATATTTGTGTGTCCCCCCTTTTTCCAAAATATAACTTTAGAAAATACAGAACATAGTTTAATGCTACAAGAATTCCTATTCTTTGCAAAATGGATGTAATGATTAACACTTTGTGCTCTACCACAAAGCCTTTTATACCTAAAATTTGATATGCTTGTTTCTCTTGTTTAAATATATGTTTTGAGAGAAAAGGTTGGCATGTCTGTAAAAAAAAATATTGCTACACTCTTTCACATCATATTATCTTCCAGCACTATGTCACCAGGGCAAGGTCATTATGACTCACTCAGTCTGGGCTTCTATTGAGTTGCTTAATTCATAAATATTTATAGTTGCAGCCCTGCCATGTAATTCTCAAAGTTAGGTAAGAAATATTTAAGCTAAAATAATGCTACTAGTGATAATTCAGAATAAAATATTAGCACATGAGGTTAAAGTATTCTGGGTTTGAACCTCTAAATGGAGCCTCATGAGAAATAGATTTTATCAATAATCCCATGCTATTTTTTGTTGGTTTTTGTTTTTTGGATTTGTTAACTCATTAGTAATTAATTGTGAGATGCTGTTCAGAAATGTGTTTCAATTACCATGTATGCTATAGAAAGATTCCAAAAATTCATGACTTGCATTTTTTATTAAAGTGTTTACATATGCATGTATCTACATATCGTGCAACAAGATCTTTTTAATTATTAGACTCTTGACATATTGTGTAATAATATATTATTGTGACATAACGCAATAATATATACACATCTATGTACACATCAGTTGTCACATATTTGCAATTAGCAGTTTATGTCTCAATATACTGTATACTTTCATCCTGTGAAAGAGCATGATAAGAAGGAATCTTCGAATTGGTACAGCAGAAATTAAATGCAAGCAATGTTTTGGATGAACATCTTCAGGAGATGAACAACTTCAGGATTATTCACTGTAAATCAGGGGTGTAGATAATGAAGTGCATGTGGGATGCAGTTGTACCAAGCAACAAGCTTTAGGGGAGCAACCAACAGAGCTGGACACAAGTGGCCAAAATGGTGAAACCCTTGGTGTTTATGAATAATACAATCATGTTATATATCATTGGAAAGGTAATTTAATGCAGAATGCAATGAGTGTAATATCTTTACGCTTTCGAAAGTTATCCCCCCCCCAAAAAAAAACAGAAAACGAAAATATAACTGGCATGTAATAATTGCAGTTTGTCAAACTGGGGGCACACTGCTGTGAGGAGGATGTGGGTTCCCTTCCATTTTCCACCTTTTTCAAAAGCCTGGCATGCTGGTACTTCTGGAAGTGACATTACTTCCAGCATCATTTTGCCCTCGGCACCGAGGCTACACTTTCTACATTTTATATCACGGCATAAAAGCTACACTTCTATGAGCTACACCACTGTGTAAAATATTAATAAATGTATGAAAATGAATATTAGATTGGCATTACAATAATAAACAATGACTTGTATGTCAGTCACCATTTGCCTCTGAAGACACTCACGGCCCAATCCTGAGCTCCCGCAGCACCGGTCTTGCGCATACTGCCTGGGAGACGGCTGTTATAAAAGTGCTGTAAAGCACATTGGGACAGCCCAGCAGTTGTTGCCGCTGGCGCTGAGGCCTCTTGCAGGATGGGCAGTCCCCTTAGGATTGGACTGCCTGAACATCATTTAAAATGTTGTTGCTTATTTTAAAATTTCCATCCCCATTCTCCAGAAAGGAACTTGTGCTGTATAAGGCATCCTGTAGATCTTTTGGAAGGAGGAACTCTCTCTGAATTTAGCAGTTCAGTACCAGATTGCCTCTCTTCATGTGTTTGTTCCATAAGCATTACCCCATCACTGGGTGCGATGTTGTTTGTCCTGTACAGGAATCCATTGTGAACCCATGAATAGTGACTCACTATGAAGACTGCTTTTGCATGCAGATTGTTCTTGTTGTAGCATCGGAGCAACAGAAATAAACAGCAGAGTATTCCACTGAGATACTACTTGGCCAGATATGACTTGCAGGTTATGCATAGAATTCAGAACCAATTTAAGCACTGCTTTCTCATCCATACATTTTCATGGTGCAATGATGCAACATTGGGCTTACATACTAATGGTGACAGCTTGTTGGGATCTCTACAAATAGTATATTTTTAAAATACCTGTACTACTTTTTCCATTTTAAAAAGGATTTTGTGCTGCTTTCATTACAATATGTGGAGGCAATACTGCCATAGCGATTCTGTTACGTTGTGCAAGCTGAAAAGAGAGGCACCACTGCATTTTTTACAATCTCTTGATATCTGAAGGTATTTGTTTGTAGACAATTGATAATCATTGCTCTTCCTGGAATTTCGAATGCAGGTGACAGTACATATTCCTGTCAGAGTGGGAACTAAAACCAGGACAGAAATATATAGGTTGAATCTGATGGGGGGGGGAGAAACAGAGTTTGAGCTCCTGGACCTTCCTAACAAGCAGCAATCTTGTGGAGCTGCAAGAATATGCTATTGCAGGAAGTGGGGGGCAGCTGATGTTGTGTTAATAAGCTTAGCATTGCCTGTGGCCCCTCAAAACACACCTCATATTTCTTCGTAAAGTATTTGAATTTGCTTCGTCTACCACCAATATGTCTAAATAATTAACATTGGGTTTAATTTAATTCTCTATAAATGTTGGTCCCCTTTCAGATGACATACAAGGTAGATTGAAGGTGTGTCTGTGTGTGGGGATTACAGTAGCAGGCCATGCCCTCAACCCGCATATACCCATTTGAAGGTCTGTACGGAGCTTATCAGCATACAACTCTACTCATCTAGGACTCTTAGGGCCCAATCCTATCCATTGCAGGAGCAGTGGCTCCAAGTGTCCACCACTGTATCCTATGTGGGATACAAGCACTGGAGGTCTTCTCGGGGGAAGGGGATGTTCATCTTTTTACCTCAAGTAAGCCCCATATTGTTTAATGGGACTTCTTGAGTCTGTGCCAGCTATTTCCCTGGCGCAGACTTGACAAGCCCTGTCTTCCGAGTCCAGGAGAGGGGATAGGATTTGGTGGAAGAGGTCTTCTCTGGTTCCACCCCTCCTCCTGTTCCACCTTTCCTCTGTCCAGAAATGCCTCCCCTCTGCCCTCCCAGCAACCGTCCCCAACATCCCCTGCTCCACTGGCACCTGGGGATTGATCTGCAGCACCAATGGAGCGGCGCAGGCCTCTCTGCTGGCATTGGTAACTTTCAGGGTGGTGCAAATGTGCCTTATGGCATATTTACAGCACCCACCACTGGTGTTGCAGTGCTGGAAGTAGAGCCAATACAATTGAGCTGTTAATGTGCATTCAGAAACCCTTGGCTTTCAGTGTCAAATAGTATAGTAGTTCTACAGAATGTTTGGTCAACATGCAGTTCTGTGACTCTTTTTCCGTGCTTCATACTATGTTGCTGCATTCAGTTGAAAGAAGTGCTGTGCGAGCCAGCCCATTTTTGTTTCTTTTGCGTGAGCACCACATGCATTTATGCTTTTGTTTTTGCAGAGAGGTAGGGTGAGGAGGCTTCATTATGATATTATTTTTCCATTTCTATTCATTCCTCATCTTAGGGTTTGTCATCCTCTGACGTGCGAGTATAACTACCACAAGTTCACCCACTGCTGCTTCTTTGAATGCCTTCAACGCGCACAAGGCTCTGACATTATGGGGACAACTCAGGTACTGTTAACATCCAAGGACAAATGGCTCTTTTTTGCACAGAAGAAATGACTTGTCCAGAAATGCCCAGAGAACATACTGCACCTAGCACTTGGAAAGCTGTCGTGTTGCGTTGACTCTATCTCTCTTGCTTGTGTTGAGTACTTTAATGAAAATAGATGGTCTGAGGCTCCCAGAAAGATGGGTGAGGTGGACAAAGCCTGAGTCTTAATGGGAAAACACCTGCAATGAATATGTGTGCAGCTTGGCAAAATAAAAAAAGACTATGGGCGCGATCCTAAACTGTTAGGCTGGCATAAGCTAAACCAGCAAAGTTTGGCCAGCACAAGGGCCACCGTAAAATATGTTTGGACCACTCTTGGAGTCAGAGAGGCCAGCACACAGACATGCGCCATCCTCCCTGACTCTGAGAGTAGTCCAAACACACTTTATGGTGGCCCTTGTGTTGGCCAAACTTTGCTAGCTTCGCTTATGCCGGCCTAACTCCAGTTTAGGATTGCGCCCTATGTTAGAATGCTTCTAACAACGAACATTTTCCTATCCAATATTACAGCACCAGTAATCTGCGTGTAAGGGAGTGGCAACAGAATACAGGTACTGTATTCTGTGCTCCCGGAGGCATCTGGTAGGTCACTATGAGTTACAGTAAGATGGACTAGGTAGGCCCTTGACCAGATCCAGCAAAGTGGTTTTTATGTCCTTAATCCTATACAAATCTACTCAGAAGTAAGTCCAATTGTGTTCAATGGGACTAATTCCCAGGAAAGTGTGTATATGATGAATCCTATTCATCTACAGCACTGTTGGAATTCATATTTCACTGGTGTGTGCTGTTGCAAAAGTTCCACAAAGCACTTTGTGATAGTGATTATGACTGGTGCACCCTTCCTGAGTGTGCTGGTGGAGTGAAGGTTGCTCACCAAATCAGGTAAGTCTGGCACAGGGGTTGGGGGAGTGTGTGTGTGTGTGGGAGAATGGTGAGGAGATGGGGATGATGGATGGATTGGGCCTGGGATGGGATAGAGTGGATGGATTGGGTCCAGGATTGGTGTCGCTGACATCGTACCACATCCTGAATCCTCTTCCTGGGCCTGATCCACTGACACGGATCAACTCAGACTTGCGCCAGCGATATTGCTGACCCAGTTGACCTACTGGTCCACGTTGACCTACTGTGGCTGCTGGGAAGGGCAAGGGGGACAAATCTCCCACTACCCAGAGGAGACCTCCAGCTGCCAAAATTCCCCCGTGGGATATAGCAGAGCCCACTTCAGTGACTCAGCATTGCCACGCGGGAATTTAGTTTGAACTGGGCTGTTAATTTTTTACAGATCCAGGCTAAAAGACAGATCACAAAAAAATAGCTAGTTTATGACTTCAAATTTACTGAGCTATGTAATACAAAAAAACGTTCACTAGGAAATATGGGTCTATTCAGGGTTCTCATATAGTAAGGTAAATTTGCATGCACAAGCATATACATATAGGCATGTTGCAGGTGTGATGGAGCCCACAAATAGCAAGGCAGAGATGCACATTCATTGAATGTACAGACTCTGTTCCTCATCCACAAATACCTGAAAGGGACTGGAATATGAAGGAATTAGAGGGCTTTGCTCAGATCTCTAGGATGTGGTTAACATAGCACAAAAGTGTGTATCAAATAGTGACAACTCCCAAAGGGTTAGCTGCAGTGGCATAACTAGGACATTTGACACTCATAACATAAGAACATAAGAAGAGCCCTGCTGGATCAGGCCAAAGGCCCATCTAGTCCAGCTTCCTGTATCTCACAGCGGCCCACCAGGTGCTCCAGGGAGGTATGAGACAACTCAGGATCCATACATTTGTCACTGGCATATAAGGCAAAGTATATTTATAATTTTTACATTTTTATATCACCCTTCCTCCAAGGAGCTCAGGGTGGTGTGCATGGTTCCTCCTCATTTTTTGTCTTCACAACAGCCCTATGATGTAATATAGGCTGAGAGACAGTAATAATAATAATGACCTGAAAATAAATGCAGTTGCTATTTCCTCACAAGCAATGGATGAATGCTAGTGCCCTCCCCTGCTATTGCTCCCTTCACATAGTACTCAGTGACAGACCGCCCTTCAATATAGCCATCATTGTTAATATCCATAGATAGAATATAGTCCACCAAGAATGTTAAAAATTATCTAAGCCAGTGACCAACACCACCCAAACTTCCCAGCAGTGGCATCACTAGGATTGGTGTCACTGGACGTGATAACTCATGGTGTCAGCCCCATTAATTTTATTTATTTTATTATAGAACAGTACAGGTCACCCAACAAATCAGTAACCAACAAAAACCAGTGGCCAGTTGTGATGAGACACAACTGAATAGGAGTTCTCGTATTAGTATTTACATGATATGTGTAAATGAGAACTGACTCATACTAACATCTTATTGGTTCTATTACATCATCATAATTTCTCATTGGCTCTCATAACAATCACTCTCATTGGTCAGTTTTAAGTTAAGGAAATCCACTTTTTGATAACCAAGGGGCAGAGCCAACCTACAGTGCCCATTGCGCCAATGCTACGTAATACATTGGCACGACAGCATTAGTGCTGATGTGCAGGTGCCGAGCGGCACCCCTGCGTTGGCACTAAGGCAATGGGACTGGTGCTGCAGGCAGCATCGGTCCTGTTATGCCTATGCCACACCTCCCTTGCGCCGGTCAAAGCTGGCTGGCGCAGGGGAGGTGCCATTTTGTCACAAGGGAGGGAGTGGGAGGGTGTAACTGGGTGGGCTGTGGGCAGGCCAGGTGGAGTGTTGGCAGGACTGGAGATTACTCTCACCGCCCGTTCCCGAGTGAGTAAGGCTGCATGGCCTTACTTGGAGCCCTTGCGTCTTCGCCTGCTAAATAGCCAGTGCAGAAACAAGTAGACCCGTCACCTGCCCTGTGCCTTTACCACAGGGAAAGGGGGCAAATGTCCTTTTTCCTGCAGAGGCTCTCGCGGCTGCCTAGCTACTGCTGCACTCCCAGACAGTCAGGCAGTTCAGAATTGGGCTGTTCATCCTTAGTTGCAAAAAACAAAAACATAACAGGAGTCTTCTGTCACCTTAAATACTAAGAAGTTTATTTCACAATATGCTATTCTGGATCAGATGCAATAGTGAAATCCTCAGTGGGTAAGTAGTCATATTTAAGGGCATATAATTATTTTGAAGGTATACGTCTTTGAAAATAGAGTCAGTTGCGAGAGGAAATAAAAAAGGCTGACCTTGAAACAACTTTTAGGCTGCAATCCTATCCACATTTACTTGGGTGTAAGTTTCATTGACTATAATTGGACATACTTCTCAGTAGACAAGCATAGGATTGGGGTCTGAACCTGTAAGAAGATTTTCACTCCATGCACTTGGTGGACTGCATCCAGAAAAGCATATGCTGAAATCCATTTGTTAGTTCTTACAGTGACTATTTTTTATGGAAAGGTGAATAAGCAAGAGTGAAGAAATCAGTTTCAAAACCCCAAAAGGAAAAGGGCTTCGTAGAAACCACAAGGAAAAAACACAGGACTTCAATCATATACAAAGAACAATATAAGCTCTATTGCACTTTATGTCAGAATAATATGAACACAATGGAATCCCTCAACAAAGATGTTGCTTGGTACTGTACAACACTCAATGATCGATGTACAAACACACTTTCCCATTTTCAGGAATATGCAGATAAACGTACAACTTTGGGAGCACACAGATGTGCGCCATCCTCTCTGACTTCGAAAGTAGTCCAAATGTGCTTTACAGTGTCCCTTGTGCTGGCCAAACTTCGCTGGCCTAACTGTGCCGGCCTAGCTCCAGGTTAGGATTGCACTCTCAATATTTTTTTTTTATTCACCTTGTGTTTTTTCCTTGTGGAGGTAGTTTCAGCATATTTTTTCAGTTGTGAAAATGGTGCAGAATTCAGAGAATTGGTGTCACAATCACTTTCAGCTTTAGAATGTCAACCCTTAGATTAATGGAAGTAAAGTAAGATTAATGGAAATAAAGTGCCAAGGCATCAAACCCCAGGGCTCCTCAAAAACAAATTCAAGAATTTCCCAAGAGGTCCTGTCCCTCCTCCCTGGCTAACATCAGGGGGCAAAAAAAATCATCCACCAAGCCAAGGGACAGGGTGATGGCACACTATTTTAATGTAACGTTTTATTATTTCTTTGTTAAATGCTTAAAACTCTGATGTTATGGAAGCCTTTCTATATTGCAAGTACAGGATAAAAGAAAAGTACTCTGAACCTGATGTTAAGACCTCATATTAAGAATACCGCAGCAGCACCCCCTAGTGCAAGCTTAATTAAAGTGATCCTGGTATCACTACTGTAGTAAATTCCTTTTTGCAAAATATGTAAGCTTATAAGAAACAACTGTAACGTTCCTTTACATGAGCCAATCATACTAAATGTTGTTGAGCAATATAGCAGATAATTGAGTTGCTTTGATTTAGCTTTTTAGCTCAGAAGTATCTTTTAAAATTTGCTTACTGTTATACTTTCATATTGTCAGTCCCAAATAAAACATGAAATATTTTTTAAGCATCTTGGACAGTATATAGCTAGAACTATTATATGAGTGTTTGTTTTTTGGTATTGCATTAGCTTCATCTGCTGACTTACATTTATTAGAAATTACAGTATTTCATTTATTAATAATAAAGAACCAAATATTCAAACTGCATTGTACACACACACACACACACACACACACACACACACACACACACACACAGTATATTTCAGAGGAAATGACTATGATTTGGCTTTGAAAGTATAATTTCATCTTGAAAGATGTCACTGAATTATATCTATCAATGGATGACAGATATTCTTCCTAACCACAATGAAAGTTCATTATAATTTAAGATTCATTTACAGAAAGAATCCCCAAATGTCATTAAGTGAAAAAAATCTATTTTATTTTCACACAATCCTAGACATACTTACTTGAGAGTAAGCCTCACTCCATGCATGTACAGCACTGCACTTTTAGAGACTAACAACACAATCCTATGGGCCTTTTGTGATAGCAGGACTAGCATCCCATGGGCATAAAAAGTCCTGCAGTAGTGCAAAGGTAGCACTGCTGCTGGGCCATTTAAGGCCACTATATACCTCAGACAGCACCAGGGCATATGGGCTGGTCAGGTGGTTCATGGGTGGGGAGGGCAGGGTAGAGAAGGAGAGGAGTTAGGGGCATGTCAAGGGCGGGAGGAGTGGCAGAAACATTTGCCCTATCCTATATCCCATTGTTTTTCAACTTAGGCATTGGCACCCCAATGGGGTAGCAAAACCACAGTTGTGGGGTCACGGCAACTTACAGAAATGAAAAGGTTGAAGATCACTGGACTAGAGCACCACTAGATTAAGAGGGAGGCGTCTGGTGTTCCCCTTTCAGGTATCAGGAGATCGTGTCCCAGGCCTGCTCAGGTTCTTAGCAATTGTGCTAAAATAGCTTTCACTAATGCCAGGATAAATTGTAACTTTTTATGCTCTCTTTAATAAGAATATTTAGTAACAGTGAACAGTACTAGAAGGGTGGAAGCACTATGAGGGTGGGAAGTGGGTGGTGGCAGGGATGAGATGGCAGATAGGGTACTGGGAGGAGGACGGAATTGACAGTAGGGTCCCTAGCCCCATACAATTTATTTATTTATTTATTTATTTATTTATTGGGATTGTGATATGAAAAAGTTGAAGACCACTGCTTTATCCCATTTTCCAACCTACCCTACCCTTGCTCTCTTTGGACTCGCACCAGCAAAATGGCTGACAGAAATCTGAGGAAAACCATTGACAATTGGCTAGTCCTCCAGGAGGAAATTAAAAATTTTTACTTACCTCCTGCAGGTTAGCTGAATGTAGCATTCAGCTACATGCTATAAGGTGCTGGGGAATAGGATTGACAAGACTGTCAAGCCCATTCTTATGCTTCCCATGCGCCGGTGGTTCAGTGGTAGCCAAATGGCTACCACTGTGTCCTACTGGCGTTGGGCAGGTGCCAGAGGCATCTTGGGAGAAGAGGACACTTCTCCCCTTCCCTCACGGTAAGGGCACAGGGCTCCCAATGGGTCTTCTCACATCTGCACCGACTATTTAGTTGGTGCAAACATTAGGGCCTCCATGTCAGGTTGCACTGCCTGGCATGGAGGATAGGACTAGCAGTGGAGGCCACTACAGGTCCCACCTGTGCTTTGCCCCTCTCCCCACCCAGTTATGCCCCCCATCCTGCCTGGAAAATGTGCAGTGCCACAGCCCCTGTACTCACTGGCTGCCAGCATTGCGTTGCTGCCTTGGGTGCTTCAGGCTGGCATTGCACCACCACCAGCGGTAACAACTTACCACCGGAGCTGGAAGTGCCTTACAACAATTTTATGGGGCCAGTGCTAGCGGCACACTTGTACCACTGGAGCTCAGGCCCATAGGATTGGGCCAATATTCTTGAAAGCACAATTCCCCTACTATTTATACTTCTTACATTTGTTCAACCTTCCGTGCAGCACTCTAGTATTTACAATAATACTAAGACAATACTAGGATCTTTCTTCTTGATAGTTACTAGGGTACTCAGACAGATGGTAGAGACCTTCCTATTTGCCTCTTCCCATGACCAGTGTCTCATTGCCACCATTCTTGCTATGTAAGTGTTGCTTAATGGAAAAGTAGTTGACAGACAGGGAAGGCTAGGTTGATGAAAAACATTTCTGAGATTGAAGTCTAAGGAGCCTTCTCCTTTCTGAGGAAAATAGCGCCGCTTATTTTTGATACCCTGGGTTTTTTGAACTGGGTTTGTTGACTGGAAGGTTGGCAGTTCGAGACTGTGTGACAGAGTGAGCTCCCGTTGCTTGTCCCAGTTCTTGCCAACCTAGCAGTTCGAAAGCACATAAAAATGTGAGTAGATAAATAGGGACCACTTTGGTGGGAAGGTAACGGCGTTCCGTGCACTACCGTGTATAGTCATGCTGGCCACATGACCACGGAAGCTTGTCCTTGAACAAACGCTGGCTCTTCAGCTTGGAAACGGAGATGAGCACCGCCCCCAACAGTTGGTCACAACTAGACCATTCGGTCATGGGGAAACCTTTACTTTATATGAGCTGGAGGGGAAGACTGTCCATCTCAAAAATGTCAGCTAGTCAGTAGCCACTAATTGCAATTGTTCATTTTAGTGTGCTCTTTAAGTTTTCCAGAACATATCATCCTGGCCCCACAAGAGCATTACAGAAGCACACAAGTGATGGCCCACTGAGATAAGTGCAACATCACCACTACCCAGCCACCTATTCTAATCTTGACATAGCACCTTGTCCTTTTTTTTTGGTAATCTTAGGCAAGCATCAAACAAAGGATGCTTCAGGGTTATTGGCTGGGGGTTGTGCTTGGCATGACGGCCCACAAATTGTGCAGGCCTTTAGATATTGGGTTTTGTTCATATAAAGCATATGAAAAAAAAAGGAAAAGAGTGAAATTCATTTTATTTATTAGCTCTGGCAGTCAAACGTAGGGGAGCACATCTTCCATTATCTATTGCTAATACTAAAAGACTTCTTTGTAAAGTAACGGCAACCCAAGTCAAGCTTTTGCTGATCATAAGCTACAGTGTGGTCATGCTTTATGACTTGTAGACACAGAATCTACTCCTTGTTAGGATTTATAAGATAGAATCAATACTCATCCTAGTCTAACGTTTTGATTTAGACTTGCTTGTATTTTGCCCAGTTCTTTGAAATATTGAAGTTTTTGTATGGATGGACTTGACTGTTCTTTCCTTAGAGAGTATTGCAACGAATTGACAAGCATTGTTTTATCGCTGATCATTATCTGATTTAAAAACAACAAAGAGTCTTGCAGCGCCTTAGAGGCCAACTAATTAATTTCAGCACAGGCTTTTGTGGACTTCAGTCACTTTTATCCATTTTAATCAGTGAGAGAAGTTCAGTCATGAGGGAGTTCAATTAAGGCGGTTTCCCAAACTGTGGGTCATGACTCACCAGTGAGTCACAGCTGATTTTTGAGGAGTCATAAAACTGAGATGCATGTTCTCAGTTACTCACAAGTAGGCGAACATGTGTCAGTCCACAGAGGTCAGGCTGAGAGGAATGCAACACCACCAGAATGGTCTTGATATGATGAATGCAGCCTTCCCCCAATACTTGAGAAGGATGTTCCCCGCTCCACGTTGACAAGGAAAATACATTGCGCCCTATGGAAAATGAAACTGAGCCACGCATGCACATTTACTTTTGAGTAGGCAAATGTGCCTTGGCTCTTATCGAAGTCCAGGTGAAGGGGAATGCGAGGCCACCAGAATGGTCCTGATCCATGAACATGGACATGGAGCTCACCAAATGCTATTGAAGTCAGTCCTCTCCCACCATAGTAAAAAGGAGAAAATCAGAGGTTTGAGCAGTTGATAAGTTGAAACTGGGGTGTTTTTTCCCTCTCATAAAGCTAGGTGGGTCCTGACAGCATGCCATTTTAAAAAGTGGGTCCTTGTGCTAAAACATTTGGGAACCACTGAGAGCGCAATCTTATCCTCCCGTTGCGCCGGCATTGCGCTCTTGCGCCGGCCGAATGCTGTTGCAAATGTGCCGTCAAGCGCGTCTGCTTGGGCGCTGCCATGACCATCAGCAGCACTGGCCTTGCGTCAGTCGAGCGTCAGCAGTGCTCGGTCTGCACAGGGCCTCCATTAAGGCATTCCAGAGGCATGCTGGGGGCATAACTGGGCGGCGCAGTGGGTGGCAATGGGGGCGGTGACGCAGGATGGCCATAGTGCCACATCCTAAAGCCCGTCCCCGGCCAAGGCAGCTGCCTCGTAATGGGCTTTCGTGTTGGAGTTGGGACAACTCTGTCTGCTGTCTAGAGGGGGCACTCT
>JAJKFI010000012.1:19802046-19828079 GCA_029204185.1 Lerista edwardsae | reverse complement strand
GCGAAAACTCTGCTTTCCCCAATCACCAATAAGAAGTAATTCCAATATTTCGGATACAGCCCTGTTATGTCAGCCTTACTTAGGATTGGGCTGTGAGTTAAGGGAACTGTTCTTCTCCATGTTATTTTGGTGACAATTCTAAGAGGTGTGGCACACCCTTGGTGCTTTCAGAGACATTGCGGGTTGACCTCTAGTGCCTATGAGACAGAACAGTCTAACAAGACTTTAATCTGGCAAAGAGTTCAGTGTCACTACCTCATTGCTTTCTTTAATCTGAAGTGGCAGGGAATCTTGGAGACACAAATAATTTATGTTTATCTGTCCAACTTCTTTTTAAAACATAGCCTCTCCTCTTCTCTGAAAAATAGCATGAATAAAAATGGTTTCAGTAGGTGACTGCAGGTTTCACAGTGATATAAGAGCACTGTTGGCTCCAGCTTTTGGGGGACCCTGGAATAAAAGCCCTGTGAGGTTCCCATAATGTTGAACTCTTTTTGCATTTGAGTGCACCAGCTGCCTCCCCTCCACCCCCTGCCCATTATCTGGGAACTGAGCAGTGAATGGCCCATATCTTTCACTGCTACTGCAATAGTTACAAGTGGTGACACAAAGGGGGACTTGTGGCTGTGGCTGTCATTTGTTTTCCACTGCCACCTTGTAAACCTCCCTGTTGGACCCTGTGCATCTAACTGGCTTTCCAGGTCGTGGTGTGGAGGAGCAGCACTCCTTCACTGCCTCCAGAGTTGGCTGTGAAGAAGTCTGGACCCTTGCTTGGATAGGGGTACATGTCCCACCATGCTAAAACTATGGGATCGTTCTATTATAAGAGCATCTGCATAACCCAAAAGCAAAGAAAGATACTATTAAAGACAGAGAGAAAGAATGCAAAAAACAAAAACAAAAATGCAGGACTAATAGTCAGGTATATGAGTTCAAAAAACAAAATAAGAAAATAAAAAAATGGAAAATACACAATGAAAAGTCTGCAGAGTAAATAATATTGTCTCTCAGTCTAGAAAGGCTTGTGAATAACTGGTGATGTAGCTCTGGACAAAAAGGAAATAAGGAATACTTGTATAAATGAGAAAATATTGTATAAATGAGAAATAGATACTTGAAAGCTTGTTATGTTACAGTACTGATGGTATTTGTCTCCTATGCAGCTAAGACACATATATGGTTTGCAACTAATGGTTGCTGGAAAGGTCAAGCTTCCAGACTTGATATTTATCATATATTTTTGACATGTCCAATTAGAGAAAAATGTTGGCAAGAAATTCTGACATGCATAAAGGGTATATCTAGGTAGGATTATTTAGGCTTCAACTTACAGTATATATCCTTATATGAGCGTGAGTGTTATTGAACTCAGTGGAACTTACTTTTGTGTAGACATACTTTGAGTAATGCTGGACATTTTAAAGAACTCCTTTTGAACAAAATCTTGAAGTGATCACTTGGTTGCTCATTTTGGCAAGAGTATGTAGCACATCATTTTGGAAATTATTCTAATCACCACCCAGTCATGGCTAGTACGAAAATGTCTAATCATTAACTTATGCAAATTCAAGTAAATACACAGAGAGAAAGAGAGAGAACCCATAATTTAAATAGTGTAGGTATCGTGATTCCACTTTCATTGAGCGTATGCCCAGAGTGAGGGCGCAATCCTAAACTGAGCTAGGTTGGCATAAACTAAACCAGCAAAATTTGCGCACTCTAAAGTGTTCTTGGACCACTCTCAGAGTCAGGGAGGATGGTGCACGTCTTGTGGGCTGGCCTCTCTGACTCCGAGAGTGGTCCAAACATGCTTTATTGTGGCCCTTGTGCTGGCCAAACTTTGCTGGCTTAGTTTATGCCGGCCTAACTCCGGTTTAGGATTGTGCTCTAAGTGTGAGATGGGAAACTTGAATCTGCTGTTCCCTCAGTTGGTCTCAGTTCCCACATGCTCCTCATACATGCTCCTCATTCTAGTTTTTAAAAAGACAATACTTTTTTGGTACAACATAGCCCCTAAATGTAAACATTTAAGAGATTTTCAAGGGTAATTTTGACTATATACAATCTTTGCCTCGCATGCTGACTTTGAAACACAGCTTATGTCTGAATTTAATGTACAAAATGTGTCCTTCTGGGCCGTTCGGCTGAATTGGGGATTGGGGCACCATTTTGTGGTGGTTCTGTTTTGTGGTTTTTTTGGCCAACAGATTCCAGTTAGTGATGCTGCGGGACACTTGATCATCACTTTGGTTCCTGGAGTATAGGAAGTCACAGGGTTCAATGTTATCTCCCATGTTATTCAATACCCACATGAAACTACTGGGAGAGGTCATCTGGAGATTTTGAGGAGAGTGCCATTGGTACACTGATGACACTCAGCTCTATCTTTCTTTTCTACCAGATACCAGGGTGGCCGTTGAGGTTCTGCAACACTGCCGGGAGGCGGTCTGGATGAGAATGAGAGCTACCAAACTGAGATTATATCCACACAAGTTCTCCTGGTTTAGCAAGCCACACTGCAGGCAGTGGATTATTGCCCTGGTCTGGATGGGGTTTTGTTTTGTTTGTTTTGCTCCGCCCTTTACAACTTCATATTTACATAGCATTAATTAAGCTCATTAATTAATCAAATAAAAAGCAATGGGTTCCAATATGTATTTTTTTTCTTTTGTTCTGGCGGGTGGGGGGGGTGTAACGTTGGCGTATCTAAATATATTTTGGGATAAAAGGTAAAAAAGTTCCCTGACCCCTGCTCTACAGACCCCCAAAACTCTTAGGTGCAAAGTAAGCCACACAATTCACTGTATGCTTTCCTGTGAGCTTTCTGGAAACGCCCAGACTAGCTGCTGTCATGAAGAAGGGAGATGGACCTCTGGGCTGATCCAGCAGGGAAATGGTTAATGGTGTGATTCTGTATAGCACATTGAGAGCAAGTCCACATAGCAGATTCCCTACTAGGCCCGTATACCATTTTATCCCCTCTGTACAAGGGGATCAAATAGTAAGCTGAACAACATTCAGTAGCCATAAGAGAAGAGAATCACTCGACTTGCACAAATCTTGCTGATATATTGAATTCTGAACCCATTGGAATAGTTAAGTGGTTCCCAAAGTGTGTGTCATAATCCTCTGGAGCATTGTGAGGCACTTGCTCGGACTTCATGGACCACCACTGCCTAGTAGGGAGAATGCAATGTGAGCCTCCAAACCGCAGCAGGAGGCTCAGCACAGCAGGCAGAGCTGCAACATGCAAAACGGCACACTGGGTAAAGTCCTCCCAACCACCTTGACTGCTGTTTTGAGACTTGCAATGTCTCTCAAACCCAGAAGTAAGTTGCAGTGATGCCACTACATTATACATTTTGCATCATCACCACCTCCTTCCAGATTTTGTTGAATGAACCTTGCAAGAATTTTTGATTTTTTTTGGGGGGGGGGGTAGGGTAACACCCTTTTAAAATTGATCTGTCTTCTTGGTACAAAGTGAAACAAAGCAACGGTGTAGTCCATCATTAGCCAACAGTTATACCTGGAAGTTAGTAGTTATTGAAAACTCCTTTCACACAGATGGAATACCAGCTGCTCTTTCCAAATAGTCTTCAAGGTGCGCTTACAAGTTGCTTTGTAGCACTTAAGCCAAAACACTTAAGTACCTTTCTATCTGTCACTGCCCTGAGTCCTTAAAATGTTTTAACAATTACTGAACATGATTGTGTTGACAATACATTTTCAGAATACTGGCTGCTGAAGGATTATCTTTGTGATTTGCAATTATTGGGATTTACAAAACATGCATGTACCGCAGGCTTTTGCTTTTATTTTTATCTTTTCTATGACAAGTTTGGCTAGAGCAGGTCTTCCCAATCTGTGGGTCGTGACCCACCATTGGGAAGCAAAACTGGGCCATTCCCCCTTAAGGGGAATTGTAGTGCCATGGGCAACAGTGCCCTTTTAACGTACCTGGTGGGTTGGGGGGGGTGTCCTTGGAAGGGTTTGGGAGGCCCTCAGCCTTCTCCTTGGCTCTCCCTGAAGGGAAAAAGAGCCCCGCTTTGAGCACAAAGACACTCTTCCAGGTTTCACATGCAAAACGGAAGCGGACATTTGTGCTCAAAACAGGTTCTTTTTGCCTTCAGGGAGACTGTAAAGAATTTGCCCAGCCTTGGCAGAATTATCCCAGGGAAGCAGGCTCTTTAACTTTACCATTAAGACTCCTGGCTTCCAATTCTACCGCAGACTGACGTGAGTACAGCAAACCACAGGCACGTGTAACATTGCAAACTCACCACCAACTCTCTCACAGCACAGTCCACGCAGGGCTCTTGCGCTTGAGATACATTGACCACCAGCTTCTCAAATGCACAGCTACGCAGAGCTTTGTGCTTAAGAAAAGTTGGCAAACAGGCAGCTTCAGGACAATTAAATCCCCTTTAAGCTCTCCCTCACTCTGGGAAGCAGGGAGAGCACTCTAAGCACTCTGCCTGAATAACAAAAGGGTAAGGAATTTCTGTTGCAGGTTTCCAAGGCCTCAAATAGCTTGTTTACCAGTTCTGCCAGTACTCCAAGAACCAAATCACCTTCCCCCTGTTAAGAACTTTGTACTCACAAGACCAATCAATAGCATTAAAGCTTTCTATTGAAAAGAAACGTAAGACTCAGCTTGGTTACATAGCCAACAGGCAAGAGTGAGATTTGAATACATAGCATTTAAAACAACAAACAATAACTTGTATGACTTAAAACATACTTAACTCAAACTAAAAGTTCTTAGCTGGATAGGTTACCATGCACACTTCAGCTAGGCACAATCTTCCGTCTTGCATCAGCATTCAGATCTGACATCATGCGTGGAAACAGCCCCAAGAAGAGACTGCACAATGATTGCTATTTTGCACTGATCTTTATAGCACTCCTGAACCCACAGGTTTTCCCCACTAAAACTGATTGTTCTTTGTTCTGCCCAGTAACACAGGAAAATTAACACCTTATGATTTACAGCTGCGTTAGCATTTCAAACACAGACCATCTGGCAACCGCTATCTTTTTGAACTAGCTTCTTGCATCCTCCCTTAATATTCTCACTAGCTACTGATAAGCTTTAAGTACCAAATGGTTGTCACTTTGGAATCCCGCTAATTTAGCTTTGCTATAGTTCTCACGGTTCAGCTTCCTCCCTTTTGAAATAGCATCAGGCCCACTCCAGAGCACAAGCCCTCTTCAAAATGGAGTCAGGCCTAGGCTGGTACTTTAAGCCTGCAACTAACTCTCAGGTTCCTTACAGAGACCCACAGTGGAAGCTGCAGCCCCCCCCCCAACCCACCAGGTACATTAAAAGGGCACTGGGTGCGCGTGGCGCTGTAATCGAGCCACCCTCCCCAGCCTCAGTCCCTGCCCCTGCAAATACTTACAGCAGTCTCAATGTCCGAGGTGGACTTTGGGAACTGCTGGGCTAAAGGCTTAGCTGTTTTTTTATATTGTAATTTTCAAACACTGGGCTCCCTCCCACATTCTACCTGCCCCTTTGGAAACCCCTATTGTGTTTATTTTTTTATCACCTCTCATATTTGCAGTTAATTAGCAGATTAATTCAGAAAACTGTCACTAGACTGCAGTCTATCTCAGCTCTCACCATCCTTATGCTGAGACATTTATTGGAAAACAAACGTCAAAGTGGAGAGGTTTGTTTCCAAGCCTGAAGCATTTATCTGCCGACAACATTCAGCAGTATTGACCTTATTATACCTGCTACTCCAAATGTTTAATTATGCGGTTGTTATGAAGCTGCAAATGGGGGCAGGGAGAGAGAGAGAGAGAGAGAGAGAGAGAGAGAGAGAGAGAGAATCTCACTGCACTATTGGTGAAAGAAAGGCTGCTTTGAGTTAATGGTTTTTGGACAAATGTGACTTCATTATAGTCCTCTCAATTGTTGTCTGCAGACATGAATTGCATTAACTCACAATCAGCAGTAAGGGTATACAATTGGCTTTGTGAAACATAAAACTGCTGTGAAACATTTGTGCACATTCATTTTCTCTGCCTCCTTTAATTTGTGTACAATTCCTCACATCTACATGAAAACATGGAGTTGTTTGGTGCTGTAATGAGATTTTCATGGATAGTCCCACTGTGGACATTCCTGTTGGAATGGGGATGAATGGCCGCAATCCAGAAAAATGAAGCATTTTGACGATTTAACCAACTCGTCTTAAGTGCATGGTTAAACACCATTAATGTATGCGAGTCTTCACAGAACACTAAATCTTCTAGGATACATCTACAGGGGCTGCAATCTTGCACCTTTTAGATGCAGAGTGGCTCCTGTAGAGCTCAGGGTTTTCCATTTGTCCAATCATTGCACTGAGTCTGAGCCAAAGTATCTAGCCAGTTCACATCATCAAGGGAATATCAATCGCTGTACTCTCTGAAATGGGGAGAAAGCTAACATTTGTTGCAACCTTTTCTCTTCAGTATGGTGAACTAGAAGTTGTTACCGACTTGTAATCTGCCATGTATTCTTCCTGCCAAGCAAACGGAGTTCTTTATTAAGAGTGCCAATTGGCCTTCATTCAGGATGCTTAAAATTGGTCTCCAGGCCAAACGGTCCCTCTAACTTGCCAACAGACATTGAAATACCTAGATTTTAGCCTCTTACCCATCTTGAATGGATCAGGAAGGCTGCTACCCTTTATGTATGCTACAATAAGGGTCTAGAGCCACATCCAGCCCATTTGACTTGCCTGCTAAACTCAGTGGCATTATAATTATGTACATCCCCATCACACTCTCCTTTCTGTGCCCCCCCCATGCCCACCTGCCACCACACACTTTCTTCCCGTGCTGAATGAGGTAGCTGCTGGACTGGGTTACTTTCACTGAGGACACAATTCTAACCAACTTTCCAGCACTAGCATCAGCAGGCGGGAAAGCGGCGGAACGCGCCGTTACGCAACGGGCGGACTGCCGGTCAAAGGTAAGTCCCGCCCAGCGTACCAGCTGAATGCCGCCGCTGACTGTCATAGCTGTGCCAGTGGGGCATGTTCTTCAGTCTGCAGTGGAGTAGCAGCCATGGAGGCCTCCTCAAGATAAGGGAATGTTTCTTCCTTTACCTCAGAACTGCATTGACCTTACCCTGGTGCTGGAAAGTTGGAGAGCAGTAGCACTAACTCCATGGGTGCCGGTATGCTGTCAGCACCCACAATAATTTTTCTGGGGGTGCTCAGCACCCCCAATGTCAGGCGGTGGGCCGCGCACTTGCTTTGCAAGCCAGCCCCTCCTGAGGCCGGGCCGCATCAATCACCTGCCCTGGCCTCAGAATGGCTCTTGCAGCCTCTTCCGAGGCCGGAGCGGGCAATCGCCACGGCCCGGCCTCGGAAGAGGCTGCTTTCTGCACCCCCTTCCAAGGCTGGGCCGCGGCAATTGCTCAGAAGCAGTGGCTTCTGAGGCCAGGCAACCATGACAGGGGGCATGGCCACGTCAACATTGGGGACGTGGCCATGGCAGCATCGGGGGAATGTCCACATCAACATCAGGGGCGTGACTATGTCAACGTTAGGGGCATGGCTATGAGCACCCAAATATTACAATCAAGTTGGCGCCCCTGCCTGAGAGAGGTAGCAAGCTGCCCTTCAGCTGCAAGTTGTGCACATCAGGGGGTGGCCGTGCCCATGGAGTTAATACAGAATTATTGAAGCCTAGGGGGCGGGCTTAGCGGCCATGTTTTTATACTCAAAATGCTGATTCCAAGCATTTCAGATTGCTTTGCGCGTAGTGTTTAGGACTGAATCGTTTACTCCTGAGGTAAAAACTTATGAAAATAAAAACGTGTGATCGTGGAGAAACATTAGTAACCTTATTATGAGGCAATCCTCCTTCGCGGCAATGATATGAGTCAGCCATATTGTTATACCCATGGAGTTGCGTCGGCCACATTGTTTGACCAGACCATGGACCGGAACCATTGCGTCGGCCATATTGTTTGACCAGACCGGAAGTTTCAAGAATATGACGTCATTTCATCTCCATGTTTATTATAATTCCATGGTGCACATAGGTGAAACAGGAAGTGCTGCTCACAGTGGGGAGGGCTTTCTCCAAGCACCAGATCCCGCCCACAGGCATAGTTTGGAGATTGCTGATCTAAATGTAGAGAGTGCAGACTAGACCACACCAACACAGCTTGTGCCTTGTGAAGCTGAATGCAGGTATGGTGGTCCCCCAGCGTTTTTAAAAGGTTCTGTTTTTCTGCCTGCCTAGAACGATAAAAATCCCATTACAACTCACAAGAAGGCCTTCAGCTTTTAGTTAACGAGTTGTCTAATTTTGGTTTAGACACTGTGCTATCCAGCTCACTGGCTTACTCCCACTCACTGAAAGGTAGTTGGTAATGCCATATGCATTCACAGCTCAGGTTGGGATGCTTTTAAATTTAGGATAATTTCATAGGACAAGGTAATGGTCTAGTTCAGCAGCCTCCAAACTGGAGACAGCTGCAGCAGCTAAAAGGCTCCCCAGTGTGACTGGCGCTTTTCGTTCTGCCACGGAGCATTAGGAAAGCCATGACTACAGCCCCCAAGTGTTACCGTGGCCAGCCACGACTGCCCAGAACGCCACGTACACAGCCTGCTGGGGCAATAGAACCAGGAAACGACTGGCTGTGGCAAAACTGGGGGGCTATAGTTGTGGCTTTCCCAATGCTCCTCGGCAAAACGGTAAGTGCAGGTCACCAGGTGGAGGGAAACAATGGTCTCTGGGTCCAGCTCGCAGGCTGGAGTTTGGAGACCGCTGGTCTAGATGACCTGTGGATTCTTCCTGACATAGAAGCAAAACATAATAATTATGTACATTATTGGAAAAATGTATTTTTTCTCTTTTTCTCCCTGATAGACTGACATTTCAACAATGACACCTCTTGGCTCATTTCTGCTATCTCTGCACTCCTTCAGTCCCATGTTTCTATATCAACCACATTCATTCTGCCACAGTCTCTTCTCCAATCTGCCACCCACGTGTCTTGCATAAGCTGCTGCCATGGTTCATTCAGCAATGCTCACAATAAGCATGAGCAAAGGATTGTTGTTTCTAGCCATCCTGCGTTTAGAATTGGAAGCAGGGAGGAAAGGGGGCATTTGATATTTGGTCCTGTACAAAATGAAACCACGATCTATAGCTAGTTTCAAAGAAGAGATTCTTACAAAATTCCTATGAAAAGAGCTAGGCATGCTTCATGTTCAAGAAATGCAAGTTGTGATAGAAGTGAGTTTTTTTTTTTAAGAAATAAGATATGTGACATTAAATACTTAATTTCTGGAGTGAATGTTGCATTAATGTGGGTTGACTGTGTTTCGCATGAAAGCATGGATGACAGCACTGACAGGGACTTCGCATATAGTGCAGTGAATATGGATAATCCCCGAAGAAATGTCAGAGAATGTAAATAGATCAGAAATGCTTCATATATTGCCAGGGTAAGGCACATAATACCCAAGCGGGGAATAGGTAAATTGGCCAGCCAACATGCACACTACCCAATTGATCTTATTAACCTGTGCACGTTCATCAGAATTACTTGGATCCTGTGCATGTTGACCAAGCAAAATGTGAAATGTCCTGTTCCTGCTGTACCTTGGTACTGATGCACGTTCTTCACTGAACTCACATTTACCAACTGATTCTCGCTGTATGTGATGCAGCTTGTAATATACGTGCAGGCAGGCCCCAGTATCCACAGAGGCGATGGATACTGGGGATGCCTATTAAAAAAGACAGGGGAACATTAAACCAATCTCTTCTTTTACCTTGTTGCAGCAAAACCACTGATGGTCCCCTAAAAAGTTGTCCCCAGTATCTGCGGTTTCAGGTATCCACGGGAGTGGTGGTTCCGAAATAGAACCCCAGCTGGGGTAAACCCCAGCAGGATACCTCAGGGCATGCCTGTATATCATACAGCTGATAATGTTCTGGTTAAAGTGGCTAGTGTCCTCTTGCCTATGAAGTTCACTTAGAGCCCAGTCCTATGGTTGACAGTGCCAGCGGTATGCTTGTACCTCCAGCAGCAGGGGTTGCAAAATGTGTAAGGCACTTTAATGCCGGCACTAGCATAGCAGGGCCAGCACTGATGCAGTGCTGAGAAGATGATGCCGTGGTGCTGCTGGTGTCAGTGTCTCTGCCAATTGGCAGAGTGACTTATCAGGCCTGGGGAAGGCTGGGAGGGGGCAGAACTAGGTGGAGGGAGGGTGGCCTGAAGGAAGGATCAGACCCACAAAGAGGGGCGGAAGGGAAGGCAGATTGTCACTGAGTCTAGTGTCCCCTCCTGAGCCACAGAGCCCTATACAGGCCTCCTCAGCTCTGTGCCTGCTCAATAGCAGGCACAGCTCCAAGGAGTCCCATTCCCCTGAGGAGGCACCAGTGGCTGTCCAGCCTCAGAGGAATCGGCGGCAGCCATTTCGGCGCCACTGTCGCCCTGGGTGAGGCCAGGGCTTAGGATTGGGCTGCGCATGGCATCTGTCAGCCTACGTTATTTCTTGCAGGTGCTCTAAGGTTAGGGTTACCAGATCCAAACTGGGACTGTGTGCCTATAGCTTTAACCATTGCATAGCAGAGGGAATTTGGGCAGGTGCAGCTTTTGAAACCCTTCCATGGTGAGCTGCACCTGACCAAATTGCCCCGCTTCTATACAGTGGCTAAAGCTATAGGCACCCAGTCCCAGTTTGGATCTGGTAACCCTATCTAAGGTGCTCTGAGCTCCTTGAGTAAAGATAGGGAAGAATTGTCTAAATCACTTTCGAACAAGCAATTGTAATGAAAGGCTTTTATTTCTATGCTTCCGAAATTACCGTATTTAGAGTGTTCCACAGGGTAATCCACAGTAATCCACAGGGGAAATCCACAGGGGAAGTAATCCACACGTGAGTAATCCACAGGGGAAAACTAATGACAAACTCCAGATATTTAAGCAAAGCGTTTATCCATTCTTGAATCAACAGGGGAAAATTGGCTTCATTGTGCTCACTGTGGTCATAATAGTTACACTTGATTACAGTGGATCTCCCACATTTTCTAAAAAGGATAAGGGTAGATGCTGGGTCCTCCAGTTTGGATTGGGGCCTTCCACGGGAACAGGAATGTCCTTCTTCTGCACCACTTTTCCAGTCTGAATTCACCTTGGAGGTATTGCAGCCGTTAGGTGGAAATTCAAATCAGGTAAATGGTATGAAGGAAAGAGTTTACAACCCCACTCCTTCAGAGCTGGGGCCCTGATAAAATCAGTCCCCTGCACCTACATTCACCCTTTTTAAAAAAGGAGGGAGATCTAATTCTGAGAGTGCAATCCTAACCTGGAGTTAAGTCGGCACATTTAGGGCAGCAAAGTTTGGCCAGCACAAGGGCCACCATAAAGCATGTTTGGACTACTCTCAGATTCAGGGAGGATGGTGCACATTCGTGTGCTGGCCTCTCTGACTCCGAGAGTGCTCTAAAAGTGCTTTATGGGGTTCCTTAAGCCATACAAACTGTGCTAGCCTAATTCCAGGTTAGGATTGTACTCTGAATCACCTGCTATCTCATCTAGTTATGCCCTTAGTTGCAAATTAATATGCTTGCTCTGTCTGTAGGGTATTTTTATTTAGTGTATAGTGTCTTTCCAACACGTACAAACTACATGTACAAACAAGATTCAGGCAGTCTACTGAGTATTGAGGAAGAAGCAAGCCTTCTTAGATGAATTTTCATGACAAGTGCTAGATAGACTGTTTCAGAAAATATTACATGTTAATTAGTGGGAAATCTAAATCTGTGAATATACTCAGAGCCAGTAGGCTGGGTTGTGCTCAGCGGTGTTATGCTGCCAGAACGCTGGGCGGGACATCCGGGTGATCGACAGCCTGCCCGTTGCGTTACGCAGCGTTACGCCATTTGCATAACGTACGCAAGCAGCATAATTGGTTACGCAAATGGCCTAACGCTCCGGAACGCAACGGGCAGGCTGTCGATCACCTGGATGTCCCGCCCAGCGTTCCGGCAGCATAACACCGCTGGTTGTGCTTGAACTAATCTCCAAATGAATGACATGCCATCTTCACCACACATGGTGAACTGATACAGGAATTTCCCAAAATAAATCTCTATGAAAGAGAATGTCCTTGTGGGCTATTTTTTTTTCATCCTGGTCACAAAAATTAAAAAAAATTGGACTTGTTAAAAATTCATATTCTTTAGAGACAAAAAAATAATTCTAAGAAGAAAAGCTGCAGAGCCCTATCAGTTGAGTGGAATAACATTTATGAAAGATGGTGTTATGAGAGAAGCCAAGAAATAATAATGTCACTTGAATTTATATTGAAATTCCTAGATGTGGAAACGTTTTCCCTTGGTCTCATCAAGGCCGGTAATTGCCCCATAATCAGAGTATTGATTCTAGAAAAATAATGCTGTTGCATTTTTGTCTTTTAATTTACATTTCACTTCAGGTGTTTATCGTTGAGAGCATGAAGCATTTTGAGTTGGGTAGGAACACAGCAATTAAGCAAGATGTTGGCAAGAGGAAGAACTATTGATAGCTACTGCTATAATTAAGCCATAACCTCTGAGATCCTGACTCATTTGCAAAATGACAGCTGCCTTTTCTACTTGCCTGTAGTTTCCATAGTCACCTTTTAAATGAGTAAATGGCAACAAAAAAGATTCTTCTGTCACCAAAGTGCATCAGTAATGTTCTAGAATAGGCAGATAGGAAGTGGTGGTGGTGGGGTTGTCACTATCTAAAAATAAAATCTGTAACATTATGTAATGCAATGAATCATAGTGTCAGACTAGCTGCTATGACAGAGCTGCTTTTGTGGTAGCTATGCAATGTAATTCCAAGAACAGGAGCTGCTTTTGGTGTTCTGCTCTCTAGGCTCTTGAGGAGTATTAACACCTAGAACAGTGTTTTTCAAACTGTGGGTCGGGACCCACTTGGTGGGTCATGACCTGATGTCAGGTGGGTCGCGGAAAGCTGGGAGCAACCATCATGGAAGCTGCAGACCTTACTCTTGTTATATTACTTTTATGAGTGCTAACATCTTGAATTTTCAAGTGAGGGTTTGTTTTTTTTAATTGTTTTTAGTTCAGTGCTTTTACATAATACTTTGTTCTAATCTTGGTTTCTGTCAGGGATGTTTCGTAGTTGTACAATTGCTGCAGTCCAAGACTGCCAATTTACATTTTAGGAGTGTCATTTTATTATGTTCCAATGACAGCACTTCCTTCTTGATGATGTCACTTCCTGCCACAACATCATTTCCAGGTTAATGACATCACTTCCAGTGGGTCCTGACACGAGTACCATTCTAAGTGGGTCCCGGTCTAAAAAGTTTGAATACCACTGACCTAGTATGTTTCTGTTTCCAGAATTGATCACTAAATTGCATGAAAAACTCACACTGAGGTAGTATATTTTTAAAATAGTCATCTTCTGCTACAGTATCTGTATTGCACTGTTAAACACCACTTCCTTGAACAAAAAGGTGTTCAGGAGTGGGTGTTTTGAGTTTTAATTTCCTTTGCAGGAGAATTATGGAGGTGTGTCCTCATATTTCCTTCCTTTGAAGAAAGAGAAACCATAAGCTATGCCCTTTGAGGAGACGGAGTGGGTAGAAATATAGTAAATGCTATAATTTAAACAAATGAGATAAAATCCCTGGTGCCTTTGTCACTTTTTTTGTTTACAAATAAATAGGGAGACTACCAGAAGTAAGCGCTGCCTCCTAAAACCAGGTGGTGAAACAGCTGATCTATCAGATTATCCAAAGCAATTGCCTAGAGCAGTGGTTGCCAAACTGTGGGCCAGGACCCACCGGGCGTTCCCTACAGTGCAAACCCAAAAGGCTGCTTGCTTTGCATGAGGCTGGGCTAGCCGGCAGGACCCGCTGCCACAAAAGGCTGCCATGGTTGCCAGCATAAGCAGCCTAGTTGGAGGGGAGGGAAATGTAAGCAGAACTGAGGCAGCCGCGCAGTCCAGAGAGGGGCGCTTCTCTGGCACGCTGTGCTTGGGGACCTCTCGGAGGAAGCAGGTGGCCAAAGAAGGCAGAGCTCGATGGACTGGGGAGGGGGGAACAGGCAGGCAGGCAGGCAGCCTTTTCCGAGCCCGGACTGCGGTGATCGAGCCCGAGCTCGGAAGAGGCTGCCTTACATTGCGGCCCGGGCGGCAATGACAGTGGGCGTGGCTACATTGCACGTGGTCACATCAGCACCCCCAACATTCCGAGCAAGTTGGCGCTCCTGATGTAATACAAAGAAACAAAATATGAGTTCCAGTGTTTTTTAGAACTTTGAGGAAAGGCTCATTTTTTCTTTAGAAAGTGACATATGTGCTCTAATACTGGGCAGAAAGGCAGGGTATAAATTCAATAAATAAATAAACGTACATATATTTATTTTTTATGTTATATGCCACCATATCATTCCTGTAGAATCCCAACTGTGCAGTCCTATAACCTGAAGTAAGCCCTTCCCTACTGCAGTGATGTCGAACCTATGTCGAACCTATGACATTAGGTTAAAAGTGACGTTAAAAGTGATTGGGTTACACGCCAGCATTCATCAACACCTGACAACAATCGACTTGGTTTTACTCATATATCATTATTTGACATTTCTTTATATAATACATAGTCATGTAACACATGTGGTAACACATGACTGAGGGTGCAATCCTAAACTAAGTTAGGCCGGCATAAACTAAACCAGCAACGTCTGGCCAGCACAAGGGACACCGTAAAGTATGTCTGGACCACTCTCATAGTCAAAGGCTAGCACACAGACAAGAGCCATCCTCCCTGACTCTGAGAGTAGTCCATAAACACAATAAACACACTTTATGGTGGCCTTTGTGCTGGCCAAACTTTGCTGACTTAGTTTATGCTGGCCTAACTCCAGTTTAGGATTACACTCTGAATTGTTTTGTTTTTTAAATGAATATGTAAGGAATTTTGTTCAGGGATGGAATGGGGGAGGTAACCCACGAGCAGTGTCAAGTTAGGCATTTTCTGAATTTTTGACACACCAAGCCCAAACAAATCACCATCACTGCCCTACGATGGGCAAAAAGTATTTCCTCTTATCTGTTGTCAGTCTCCCAACACTCAAGTTTAGTTGCTGTCCCCTGGTTCTGGTATTGTGAGAGAGGAAAAAGAACCTCCCTCTATCCACTTTATCCATCCCATGCATAATTTTGTATGTCTCAATCAAGTCCCCCCTCAGGCGCCTTTTTTCTAGGCTGAAGAGCCCCAAATACTGTAGCCTTTCCTCATATGGGAGGTGCCCCAGCCCCATAATCATTTTGGTCACTCTCTTCTGCACCTTCTGTAGTTCCCCTATACCTTTTAACACAAGTTAAAAAGGGTACTTGTGTGGAAGGATATATAAGCGGCCTTTCCTACTTCTGGCTTGAATTTATCTGAAAAACAAATGTTTCTGCTCTGTTTGCTCTTCTTGTTATGCCATGTGTGTACTGTAGTTTGTGAGTACAGTACTGTATTTGTACCATAGTGCTTAAGTATTATGCAGTGTCAGAAAAAATTCTGCAGTGCTAATAGTATTCATGAATTCACCAATAAATTGATACCATTCCCTTTTGAACTATAGGTTACTTGAATACTTACAGCAAAGATTAGAGTGTGGTATGTTTTTCACTTTTGCAGGTGTTTACGATAAATGGTATTCTGGTTCCACCTTGCATGTGCCAACTTCCCTGTTGCACAATTGCCACACAACAGAGGTGCAGCCAACAGTGCTGTTCCTTTGTCCTGCTTGAGCTTGTCCCATTAGTCAAAGCTGTGATGTTCTTGAGAGGGCTCCAGACTTACGGAACTTGCCGTATCCATCGTAAAAGGGACAGCAGGAGCAGATCTTTTGCGGAATGGCACATCACATGTTTCTTGCCAAGGTTAATTGTGGAAATCATCCATGCAACTTTAACTTGGCATTACACAAGCAGCTGGCACCCATGTGGGAGTTTGCTATACATGCTCGGTAGCTGGTTGATGCTTAGGTCTGAAAGGCAGCGAGGGAACATATCCAGCTGCATTTTTTTTCCTCCCGAGAGGAAACCATTTAAAATTCAGAACTAAATCATATCCATTTGAAACTCCCAACATTCCATTTTTATTCCATTTTCATTTTTTAATTTATATAGGTTCACCAAGAATGAATTGCAACATTCATTTTAAATGAATAGTTCTCAAAACGTGAGTGTTGAGATCAGTAACCTGGTATTAGCAGACATAAGAAACTCAATGTTATCCTTTCCTTGGATAAACTGAGGGCGCAGTCCTAACTTGTGCTGGAATGGGCAGGCCGGCGGGCTTGCCCTGTATCCAGAGAAGGTTAGGAGCAGGCAGAAGCCTTCCTGGGGCAAAGGTACATTTGTGCCCTTACCAGGGTAGGGGGCAGCCACACCCAGAGGCGGATCTACAAGGAGGGCAAAGCTCTAAGTGTTGCAAGAAGCCTTACCCTGTCATGTAAATCCCTCCTCTCCCTTGCTGCTGTAGCCAGTAAGCAACGCTTTTCCCTGTGAGGATTGGCTAAAACGGTGCAGGAGAGGAGTGATTTCCACTGCAAGGTAAGGCTTCTTGCAAAACTTAGAGCTTTGCCCTCCCTTAGATCTGCCTCTGGCCACACCAATGGGCTCCTTGGATCTGGGCCTGCTATTTAGCAGGCGCAGAGCCGAGGATGCCACACAGCCTGAGGATGGGAGCTTGGGTGCTGCTGCATTCCAGCTCCACCCCCCTCCCCAGACTGATACACCTCCCAGCATGCCCACCCCCACCCAGAAATGCCCTCCTTCCCACCCGAACTCGGCTGGCACAGGAGCAGTGCAGTGCAGTTTTTGCCAGTGCCACGGGGCCAATGCAGCGGTGGCACAGGGGTACAGGGCGGTGCACTCACACCAGCGCTGCATACGCAGGGCCAATGCAAGCGGCTTGCGTCGGCCCAGGGCGCACCTTGGATTGCGCCCTGAAATTCTGAGCAATTCTAAATCACTGTATAAGTGGCCAGTATCAATTTCAGAAACACATTTTAAATGTCTGCCCTAAGAGAGGACACAGGAAGATCAATCTGGAAATCCCTGGCTTATAACTGTGGCGTTCCTCCTGAGTTTGACAGTAGCATTCAAGCCTAAACATAAGATCAGATCTCTGCCCCTATCTTTGTCTTTGCAGCAATTTCTTCATCATTTGAAGGAAGGAAGGCAGATGAAAACTTCAGAAAACAAAGCATAATCTTTTTGTTGTCTGGAACTGATAGGAATGGCTCCAAGGCCTGGTGCTAGTCCTTTGACTGAAACACAGCGCTTTCAATTACTGTCAATAAGTTTATTGCCTAGGAGGCTGGGGTAAGCATGCAATGAACAAGATCAGATGATTTCACATTTCAATTTCATGAGAACAGCAAGTACTGTGTACGGGTCCTTTTATTAAGCATGTCAGCTCTGCAAAGACAATGCACATCTTTTGTAATAGGAAACATTTGTTTTCTTTTTGCTCTGTAATTTTTACTTCATCTTGGACTTTTGGACACTTTCTGTAATGCATAATAAAAGGAAACATTGGTTATCTCTTCTTTTGTAAATATTATCTTCTATAGTTTTGTAAATACGATCATTTTCTATATTAAAGATACCGAAAGGTACCATGTGAACCTGCCCCCCACCCAAATAACCTTCTTGATTTATAGTTAATTGCACATGCCTTTGTATTCTGAAACAGTAACAACCTGTATTTTGTTTTGTTTTGTACCTACTGTAATAGGTTTTGCCTGGCATTCTGCAGAAGCATTGCTGTATTTTACCAGACAGGAATACAGGTAAATACACATTTTTTTTAAAAAAAAAATCAGTATTCCATTAATATGTCCCTTACTTTTGAAAGAAAGATGTATAAATAAAGAGTACAGTACATGTTTCTAAGGATTCCCTTGTTGCTCTTCATGCAAGATTTAAAAATGAACAAAGTAGTTAAAAGCTGGTTGCTTCATATTAACTGATCCCTGAATTTAAACAAGTTGTCTTTAGTAGAAGAGCAAGTTTTCAAATGTGCCATTTTTGGTTGTTTATTTTCTAGCATGGTGGTTCCCAAACTGTGGGTTGGGACTCACCAGTAGTTCATGAGCCAATTTCAGGTGGGTCACAAAGGACCTAGAGCAGCAATATTGAAAATCTGGGAGGATGGGATGCTGGAAAAGGGGAGGGCAGTGTGGTTGTTTTGCTTTTGTCGAGGTTGTAAATAGGCTTTATTTCTTTCTAATTCACTTTGCTATTGGGAATTTGCTGAGAAAAAAACCCAACTTCTTGCTGCATCCTGAAGCAAGCAGCAGGCTCTGGCGTCACAACGATGGCACTTCTGGCCATGACATCACTTCTGGTGGGTCCCAGTCAGATTGTTATTCAAAAAGTGGGTCCCAGTCCTAAAAAGCTTGAGAACCACTGTTCTATGAAATTGTTTATTGCTATATAGTTTTGCTATATATAGTTGCATGCTTATATTTTGAATTATTACTGTTCATTTCAAAAATAAATTACTCATTAGTTTCAGATTGCCTAGGAAATTGGGGTATTTGTTCATTAAGGTTTTATGTTTCTACATACATAATTAAAGCAGAACCTTAAGATAGTGTATTCGTCGGGGGGGCTGCACAATCCTACGCTGCCCTTTCTGGCATAAGTCTCTTGTGCCGGCTTTTAAGTGTTGCAGGTGTGCTGTAAAGCACAGTCCCAGTTACTCAGGAGCAGGCTAGGCAAGTGCATGTCTGTGTGCTGGCCTAGCAGCGCTGGACCTGCACCAGAAGAAGGTAGTTTTGTGTTGGCCGGGCAGGCCAGCGCAGGGGGTGGGAGAGGGTAGGTGGGACGGGGCATTGTTCAGTGGAGGAGGGCAGTCTGGGAGGCAGATCGGGCCCAGTGGTAGGGTGGAGCTGGCCATGGCCGTGCAGGCTTAATCCTAACCCCCATCCCTAGGCTGATGGGGGTTACACTGGCTGCTTAGATTTGCGCCCTGAAATCATGGGTGCAGTTCCGAGTAGCCGCATAGGGTTGACCGGCACATGACATGATGTAAGGGGAATAAAATCCCCATGCTCTATGCCCTAGCCCAGGCCTACCTCGTGCTAGATAGAGTGCAAGTAGCTTGACCTGCCTGTTCCAGCACAAGTTAGGGTTGTGTTCTCAATCTCAGATTCTCTTTACGAAGGTGCAGATGACATTAAGCTGTTTGCCACTGTTGTGTGAGAGAAATGATGTGGGCTCCATATTTTCAATTTTAAGATAATTAAATTTCTGATATTACAGACTAGTACAAGACGGGCATCCCTTTTCTGGACTGCTTGGGGCTTGAAGGTGTCTTGATTGTGGATGTTTCTGGATTTTGGAATAATTGTATTAAATGTAATGAGAAATGCTTCCTCTTGCTCTTGTCACTGTTACCCATCAGGGTGTCTGCTGGCCTCTTTGACATTTTTCATCAGTGTCTGAACAGATATGCACCACAGAGCAGAAAATAGCACTTATAGCCTGTACCTGCACTGTACATGGCAATGAGCAGAAGACCATCTAGCATTCACACTCCAACACGCACACGCACACACACACGCGCACACACACACACGCACACACTTCTTGTATTCACACATGTTCTGTTCACACTTCCCAAGTGCTCCTTCAGCAGTCTGTAATGTGCTGCCTGCTTAGCCCTGCACTTTGCCCCTTTCTGCACTTAAAGTCTTGGACAAAAATATCTGAATTTTGGATGTCCAGATAATCTATCTGTAGTACAGTAGTTTTTGATCTGCCATGTAGCGTTTACATAGAGAACAGTATATCCAGGAATGCATCTGAATTTACTGTACTTACAGCGCAATCCTAAGGATTGTGCAGCGTTGGCACAACGGGGTTGTGGTGTTGCTGCGCGCTTAGCGCTGAAGCGGGGGCATTGATTGGCACCCGCACGTCGGCGCTAAGGCAACAGGACCGGCGCTGCTGGCAGCACCGGTCCTGTTGCGCCCGCGCAGTGCCTCCCTCGCGTTGGCCAAAGCTGGCCGGTGCGAGGGAGGCGACATGACTGGGCAGCACGGGAATGGGTGGGAGGGAGGATGTGGGAGGGAGGATGTGGGAGGGACTTGGGCGGGAAATGGGCGGTCTTTGGAGGTGGCCATAGGGCCACATCCTAAGCCCGTCTGTGAAGCTACGCAGCCCCAATTCAGGCTGCATGGCCTCCTCGGATCTTTAGCGGGCGCAGATCCAAGGAGCATATACTGGAGCCTCCCCTACGGTAAGGGAGCGAACGCACCCTTGCCGTGGCGGTGGGGGGCTCCAGCCTCTCCTATGCAGCATTGAATATGGTGCTGCCATGTTGACCTAGTCATTCTGGCGCTGCATAGGATTGCGCCCTTAGTACCTAAGTCCAAGTAGGATCCCCTAATATGCTCCCTACGACTTCTACTAGTGATCTTCCCACTTCTGCATTTGAGGTAGAAATGTTGAACTAGAGTTTGAAAATTGAATTATTGTACTCACTGTATTTACTGGAGGACGGGGAGGCCTACGTGCTGTGGTCCATGGGGTCGCGAAGATTCGGACACGACTTAGCGACTGAACAACAACACTCACTGTATTGGCAATTAAGATGCTGCTTTCTATTGGTTTGTTTAATTACTTAATTGACAAAATTGTTCTAGGTTAGTCTAGTTTACTCTAATTTATTCTAAGAGTGAATTTACATGTGCAGATGAATGATACAGTATAGACATCCTGGCACTGTACCATTTCAAACTCTGTTGAATTATATACGTATATGTATTGTATGTATGTATCCTGTCATCTGTCTCCCTGTCCCCCATATCTGGACTGCTTGTAGGAAAAAGTACACCAATGACAGAGCTAGGTTAGGAAGTACTCTAAAGTTTGTCGTTATTGGGGACATTTGTATGTACTGTATGAGCACTTGAGCTTTGCTGCTGCTTTTTGGAATGGTACATGATTTATAGATACCACCAGTGGTGTCATCTAAATGATTTAAGAACAGGTACTCACTTTTGATTGGCACGTGTCGGGACCTGCCCACCGGAAGTGACGTCATAAGCCAGAAGTGATGTCGTGGCAGGAAGTGACATGAAAAAAGCCCTTTTTGAGGCCTCAGATGATTTTAAACTGACCCAACAGTTGCAACAGTATTCCACAGCACCCCCAGAACATGTTAAGGAGGCCTGGCATCATGTTAAAACCCCAGAACAACTCATTTTTCAGTGGCAAGGAAAAGAAAGGCTCCGCTCGCTGCCTGCCTGCCTGCCTGGCTCTGAGAACATGCAGGCAACTCAAACACGCAGGAAATTCAAACGTTGCAGAGGGCAGAGTCGACGAGTGGGCAGGCGAATGGGCGGGGCCAGCTGTAATCCTAGAAACCGGTACTCGCGTACCCCCGCGTACCCCCTGCATGACATCACTGGATTCCACTAAATCACATAAGCTTTGGGTGCAGCCTAGATTTCTTCAGCTGAGCTCAGAAAAGGTTGCATGCATGTATTATTAAGTACTCTGGGAACTCCTGGCATTTCTAATCAGGAATTAGTAAAACAGTGACCCATAACAAAGAATTAAACTCATTAATACATTTCAGACATTCAAAGAATTGAAGGCGTCCAGAAATAGGAAGGTTTTGCAACAGTTTCTGAATGCAACTAAA
Source organism: Lerista edwardsae (assembly GCA_029204185.1). Classification (NCBI taxonomy): domain Eukaryota; kingdom Metazoa; phylum Chordata; class Lepidosauria; order Squamata; family Scincidae; genus Lerista; species Lerista edwardsae. Next base: position 19,806,375 of record JAJKFI010000012.1, on the reverse strand, counting down.
GAAAGGCTTTGGTGGGTCCTCTTAGGGAGGCCATTCTGTGGTACCATGGAAAAAAAACAACAACTCTGCTTGCTTACCAGAAAAATGACATATGGGTAAAGCCGGCTTTTGAGATTTGTAGAGGATATATTGGTGGCTATGGTGAGCTCTCTATGATCTGCTGCTTGACCATTTTTGAAGCCAGCAGATTGAATTTAGCCCAGACGCCAGCAGGCAAACACAAATAAGAGCATTGACCTGCACTAATTGGTCAACTATTGCTAATGAGTTCATGAGCTATAATGACAGTTAATTCACTCAGCATGCTATTTCTTCTTGGTAATTCATAGACTGAGAGCCCAGTCATATCCTTCCCTTGCCCCATTGGTGCAGCTGCGCCAAAATAGGAATGTGCTATATTCAGCGTGCGGGGGGGGGGGGGGGGGCTGTCCAAAGAGGCTTTAAATCCCCCAACCTCTCCATAAGCTTCCTGATCTGCAATAGGTCCCCTCAGAACTGCACCAGCATTAAAGCTGGTGCATGTCTACAGAGAGAAAAAAGATGGGGGCAAGAAGGGAAAGCTGAGGATCCTGATGCAGTAACCACTATGTTGGGATATTGCCCTTTGCCTCAGCATCTTCATCTTCACCCTCAACTGATTTTGAAGACCCTTCAAGTAGTAGGGTTATGCAAGAATCTGAGAAGCATTAAACCGAGCAAAGGAAAGGGTTTACAACATCATTTGAAGTAAGCAATATTTTACAACACATTTTGAGTTTCATACTGGAGATCTTCGTTACAAGGAGTTTAAACTATTTGTAGAAATTCACAATATCGCTAAAACAACTATTTTAAACTGGATGACTCAGGTGTCTTTTAGGATGCTGAGGCACCAGGGAAGCCGGGGGGGGGGTTAGAAGAGTCCAAAATTGGGGAACGTGGACAAAAATCCAGGATTTTCACCACAACTGTCAAGACAAACTGATGGGAGTGATGTCAGTTTCTTCAGCCCTTGTTGCCTAAGTAACCATGATGCTGTAATCAGATGCTGCCATTTCTTTTGCCAGAAAGCCAAATGAGAGATTTTCTCTGAGACTATATGCAGAACTGCCTCTTTTGAAATGTAGGGAGCACTTGAATGAATAAATCCCCATGTCAAAAAATGCTAGCATATAGTCAATTGTAGTTTTATCTCTAACATGCTGGTCTTCTATGCTCAGGGAGCAAGTTATTCACAGGAGCCTCAAAATATGTGACTTGCATTCTGGAGTAGTACAATCGCTCAGCATATTTTCAGTAATTGGTTTTTGTTTTTGTGATTTCATGATGGAAAACTCCTAACCTAACTCCCAACTAATACAAAAACATAAAGAACGGCTTAGGGGCAAAACATACTCCAGCTATTTATTTTAGCCATGCTTTAGCAATACAACAATCTTGTTTCATAGCCCTCAGCGTCTGTCCACTGAGACTTTACAGAATACTATTAAGATGCATAACTGCCCATTGTGAGTTGTGGCATTCAAGCCTTGTGTCTATGGAAATCCAAGTTTGTTGACATAAATGGGGGCAAGTAGCTTCTCAATCCAGAAAAAAAAAATTATTGGTCAAGTGATCATGAGAGGATCTTAAGAGTTATAATATACTGGCTAGTCCGTGTGGTCTTGCTTAGCTTATTATCACTGCTAAATAATACGAAATAACCCACTGCTAAATAACCAGTACTCCTAATAATAACAGCATTGACCATTGTTATTGTATTAATAACAATTATTAATACGATTCCTTCGGTGTATGTGGTGCATTAAATTACATCAACAATATAGGTTCCTGTTCCCAAGAAGCATACAATGTAAAATAGAGAGGAAACAATGGAAGGGAGAGAGATAGCGGTAGGAACAGAATGTGGGTACTACATATACTGTACTTGAAGCTTTATTGGTAATAAAAGTCAAGTAATCCAAAAGCAACATGAATGGTGAGTTTGGGATTTAAAGGAAGGGAGAAGGGTAGCATCTAAACATTTAAACACATTGAGGTAAGGAACTGCATAGTTAATGCAGATAATTACAGGTCTTTTAGAGTGCAATCCTAACCTGGAGTTAAGCCGGCACAATTCACTTGTGCTGGCCCAGGAGCAGTAGCGCCAATTCTATGGGTGCTGGTATGCTATCAGCACCCACAACATTATTTGGGGGGGTGCTCTGCACCCCCAATGTCGGGCACCCCCACACAGCATGGCACCCCCATGTTTGGCGCTGGGCCGGGAGTGCACCTGTTTGTCCGAGCGGTCAGGTGTGCTCCACAAGGGCCCGCTCAGCCCAGTGGCGAACAGGCCAAGCCAAGGGCAGTGCGAGCATGCACAGTATAGTAGTTGAATATCGAGCCAATGAGCTCCTTCCCGAGTTGTCGCTGGTGCCTACATGGTTACATCAGGGGGGGTGGCTATGACAGGGACGTGGTTATGTTGGGGGGCATGGCTATTCAGCACCCCCAATGTTTGGAGCAAGTTGGCGCCCCTGCCCAGGAGTGTTGCAAACACGTCCTAAAGTGCATTTGGAGCACTTGGAGCCAAGGTGGTCAGCGCATGGACTGGGCTGTCCTTCCTGACTCTGAGAGTTGTGCAAGTGTGCTTTATGATGCATTAGCAACGCTCCTGGGCCGGCACAAGTGACTTGTGCTGGCCTACCTCCAGTTTAAGACTGCACCCTCAGAGGGATAGGAAGGAAGGAATTTACTAACCAGTAAACTGATGTGGAACTTTTGGTTTTAATCTATTTCCATCAGCACAGCTTTAGAATGGGGCTGTGAATCTCATGCTCTTCCACATTAGTCTGCAAAATTGCATAAAACACCAGCAGGCCAATGCATTATGTTCACAGGGTTTACTTCCACTCTAAGGGCCAGACTCATAGGGATTATGACTCTTCTTTTGGGTTTGAATGATAAATAGAATTGTCTTCCTGCATGGATATGCTAATAAGGAATGGTCTTAGAACCTTTTCTTGTAGCCATCTCAGCCTACGTAGCAGTTTCCCTGCGGTATCTGAGCAGCAACATTTTCAGTGGCATTCTAAACACTGTATCCAGGCTATGGGCTGATTAAAAACTATGGCTGCCTGGGCTGAAAAGAGCACATGAGAATGCTCTCACTCTGCTTCCTCTCAGAATGGGGATGATGGTGACCTTTGATACCAGAGCAGTTTCTGTTTGAGCCTCAAGGTTAATGAAGACCATTTGTCTTAAGGAAGATCACTTTGCAAAGACTGTGAATGCTCGAAAATAGATTAATCTGTGTATCTAACACATTTTTTTAAAAAAAAACTAATATACACCGTCAGTAACACAAGTTGCATCAATTAAAGTTTTATAGCTTGTGTTGATACTGATTAACTGCAAAGCTAGATGAAGACAGAAAATGGAAAGAATGATTGATGTTTTATTTAAAAGCCACAGTTTGTTTATTTAGTGGTTCAATTTAATTTGTAAATAGGTATTAAGGCAGTATATAAATCATACTGAAAGCATCTACTTTATATGGATGGGCTTTTGACAAGCAGTTGTGAAGATCATCACACCGAAGAGTTTAGCCTAGGACATGATGTGCCAGTATTATACTATAATACATTTAGTATTATAGTCTCTCTCTGTCCCTCCCTCCCTCCCTCCCTCCCCTCCCTCCCTCTCTCTCTCTCTCTCTCTCTGTACGTGTGTGTGTGTGTGTGTGTGTGTGTGTGTGTGTGTGTGTATCTGTGTTGAGGGAGAGAACTTTAAATACTCCAGGCATTCTTGTAGGACACCTTTGGGGTCCTTTTGAGCATCTTTACCTCTTTCATCGTCCTAGCATGGCAGAGGGTCACTGGTGAACTTGATTTGATGGGGATCAAACTACTCCAGCTTAACTGCTGGGATAAAAACACACTGTAGTTGAGAAGTGTAGCAATCCAGTACTAATACAGCAATGAAACAGAGACCAATCCTCCCCTCTGCTGGTGCATCTTGGCTGGAAATGGGCATACTGTGTCCAGCAGGGGTGGGGTGGGGTGGGGGATAGAAAAGGATCAGGAGGCTTTGGAATTGAAAGGGAGTTTAAATTCCATTATTCCTCTGTAAGCCTCCCACTCCACAACTGGTCTCCTCAGTCCTTGCAGTTTCACTAGTGTAAGTGTGAAGAAATGGGATAGGGAGGCTGCCAAAAAAAACCTTTTTTGGGGGGTGCCGGCCAACCTTTGCTGCCTTAATTGTGCCAGCCTAACTCCAGGTTAGGATTGCGCCCTAATTATGCATGAATGGCAAATACCCCAGAGAGAGAGAGAGAGAGAGAGAGAGAGAGAGAGAGAGAGAGAGAGA
>JAJKFI010000012.1:19770195-19795629 GCA_029204185.1 Lerista edwardsae | reverse complement strand
ATAATAATAATAATAATAATAATAATAATAATAATAATAATAATAATAATAATAATAATAATAATAATGGGAAGATGAGGCTCAAAAGAGGACAGGGAGAACAGCAGAGCCACAAATCCTTTGTTCCCTCCCGAGCCACAGAGCCTGACATTGGTCTCTGCAGTCCTGCACCTGCTGAGTAGTGTCTGCAGATTGGAAGAGACCCATTGTGGCCACCAGGGTTCTACATGGGGAAAGGGAATTGATGGAAAGCTTCTCTGGCTCCACAGGATACAGAGGCAGCCATTTGACCCTTAATGCTTTAGTCAGGTGACACCGTTGGGCAGCAGTATCTGGCCAAGGTCTTTTTCTGTGAAAAGGTCATTTAATTGTTCTGAAATCTCTTAAGTTCCCTTTTATCTTCTCAAATTTTTGCAAGTTTCTTGCTTCTAACGTTTTGAAGCAGCTTTTATTCCTTTTGATGTTGTTGGTCATGCGCTTATCAAAGTTTCTCGTGGCCTCTCGTATCCTCTTCTTACATTTCTTTTACCAGAGTTTGTGTTTATTCTCATTAGAGCAAGGTTTCCATTGGCTGGTTTTGAGTTAAGAAAAACCATTTTTTTTGTTACAGGCAGTTGTGTTTTCCTTTTTTAATTAATTTGGCTATAACTTTTGATAGAATACAGATATTTCAGTGTGGTTTGTTTCATTGCATTCTGCAGTAAATTATGCTTCAAATTATCTATAACATGATGTATTATTTGAAAAAAACACAAGATTTTCATAATTTGGCCAATGGTGGTGTCACCCCCAAGGGTGTTACCCAGTGTGGTCCACACCCCTGCATGCCCTAGCGACACCCAAGCTTCACACATTGAAAACTACACCTGAAAAGAGATGGATCATTCCCTAAAATATTGTATTCAGTGTTGCATTGTTTCAAAGCAGAACTATATGATATGATCAAGATGGGGCTGCTACTGATAACAGCATCCCTGTCTTGAGTTCTCTTTCCAGTATGTAGCATCATTTACACCATGCTATTTGTGTATTTTCCTGTCCTCTCAACCAAGTATGTGGAGCAGGAATAAAATGCCTATTATTACAAAATTGCATAAGTGATGTAGCTTAACTCAGTCCCATGTCTTATACCAGTGATAGCGAACCTATGACATGCGAACCTATGACTGCAACGTTTGGGGTGACACACCAGCAATCACCAATACCTGACAAAAACAGAGCTTGTTTTGCTCATTTTTCATTTTTGTAATGATCTGATGTTTCTTTATGTAATACATAGCACCACACATGATTGGACTGTATTTTTTGTTCAAATAAATGAACATAAAGGATTGATTCTCTTTTGTTTGGAAGGGGAGGTTGACACACCAGCAGTATCAAGTTAAGCACTTCCCTCAGTTTTAACACACCGAGCCCAAAAGGTTTGCCAACACTGTCTTATACAATGAGAAGTTCTGCCTTCAGACCAACTGTTAATAAAGTCTTCCTTCAAGACCTGCAAAAGAAGAATCTCGTCTGGTTTCTGTTGCTTTAGGAATTATACATTCATGGCTTCTAATATCATTACTAAAGCCTCCTATGCTCATGCGACTGTATAGCATGGTTTTAAGTGACAGCAATGAAAATCACAACTTTTTAAATTCCAAAACTTTTGAGGCGTGAGCAAGCCTTCTCATGACTTCTTAAAAAGAAGCCTATGAAGCATATTATTGAAGGCAGCTGTTCAGTAGGAGGAAGTGGGGGTGTCTTGAGTAGAAACACAGCAGTTTCACATGCCCAAACTACTATTTTTATTGCACAGTATGCCGATTCTGAGAAGTTAAATTGAATTGTGAAGGGGGAGAAAATGAAGTTGGAGAGATCTGTTGCCAAATAACAATAGTATTTTTTTTGGTCACTAACTGTTCTTGCATTGTTTGAAATTGGCACCAGTATGTGCATCCCTGGATAATCTCAGTGTGTTCGGGTTTGCATTTCTATTCTGATCTGTTCATATGGCTTATTTATAGCTCCTCTCTTGGACAGAGGCCTGCTTTCTCATTTCACACTGTAGAATGGATCAAGTAGGTGGAAGTTCCCACTCATTAATGGCCCTTTATGTTAGCAGAATGATGTGAAGGACTCTTTCGTGAATGTGAAACTGGTTTCAGGAAAGATGGTGTGCACCAATGTGCAGTATTTTTAACAGCAATGTGTCATGATTGGCCATTAAGGCTTTCAAAATATAGTATAATAAAAATATTTTGTATGAATGATCAGTAAACTGACCTAATGTAGGGGAAAAATGAATATATGTCTGCTTCAGTTAGTAGGAGGGATACCCTCTTGGAAGTAATGCCTGGCTGCTAAGAGGAATGCCGTGTACATTCCAAAGGGAGCAAAATGCAGGAGCAAAATATAGATAACTTTGTATTCAACAAAGCAAGCAATGGAAGAAAAGCTGGAACACTCAATATAGTGCCTAGCAGAAATTCAAAGAGGGAAGTGTGATATCCTTTATCCATCCATGAGTGCATACAAGAATGCCACCCAAACCTCATGTGGCTCATAGCTTGAGCTTCATGTTATGCAACAAAGAGAGCTCAGTCTGGGAAACATTTTTATAACTATTGATACATGGGCAGAGGGAAAACCATAGCTTTTTACATTGTTTAGAGCTCAAAGAAAATTAGCCAAAGAAGAATTTCCTAAAACATTGTTTGCTTTCCCAACAAACTCTGGAATTCTAGTCTAGATCCAGATTGCATGCATTGCCATGCAGGAGTTAATTAGGATGTGCTGCTAGCCACTATAGCTTCTTACCCCTTTCTCCTACTGTCTCTGTCCACCAGGGGAAACTTCCACCAGAGATGGCAGTGTTTAGGTATTACCAACCCCTAGTTACTTTCTTCATTCCTGCTATCAGAAGGTGAACACAATTTGGGGGTGTTGTCTTGACACAATCAAGGCAGTAAGTTAGACTGAGGGCACAATCCTAACCAACTTTCCAGCACGGGGGTAAGGGCGATGCAGTTCCAAGGTAAGGGATCAAACATTCCCTTACCTTGAGGAGCCTCCATGACTACTACTCCACTGCAGGATGCAGCACAAGCCCCATTGTTATAGCTATGCCAATGCTGGAAAGTTGGTTAGGATTGCTTCAAAAGAAGTTTGTCTAGGACTGGGTCTTTAGTCAATATAATGGAGTGAATTTGAACTTGAAGAAGAAAAAGGGATCAAATGAAGACTGAAATTGGCTAGGGGAAGGGATGGGAATTGGTAACTGGCAGTCATCTTTCCTAATGACCTACACCAGAGCTGGACTGGTTTTATGTTTCACTACCATGCATTATCAGTACTGGCTTGATGTAAATCCAGTTCTTTGGCTGATGTAAATCCAAACGGGCCCGGGGCAGGGCGGGGGGCATGCTGAAGTTGGATTGGCATTCCTGTTGCATCTCTCTGGGCTCATCTCTTGAAAGGATTGTAAGGAGTTGCTCTGTAATGAGTAGCTAGAGTCATTGACGTAGATCAGAATACCCCAATCATGGTGCATGCATATGTGCGTGCATGCGTGTGTGTGTGTGTAAATGTGAAAGGAACTCACCACAGCTCTGCCAATCTTCGTGATTGCCATGACAGAGGCTAACGGCTCAATTCTATCCAGGCCTCGTGCCAACAGAACTTGCATTTTGGCGGTCACACTCCAGCAGCTGCAGCAATGACTCAAGGGTCTGGGTCTCCAGCATGAATGGCTGGCAGCTCTGGGCATGTGCCAAGTCAGTGGAGGGGACGGTCTGGAGGAGGGCCAGGGCAGGGATTGGAGCCAGTGATGTCATCCGAGCGCGCCAACTACCGGAACGCTTGGATGATTGACAGCCCTCCGCCCCTATGGCGGAGGGCTGCCACGCCTCCCCAAGCCTCACTGCGCCGGAATCGCTCCATTTTAGAGCGATTCTGGACGCAAGGGAAGGCGGGCGGGCCCAGCAGCAGCTCGCCCGTCCTCTGAGGCAGCGGCGCGGCCCGGGACCTCCGCGGAACTAGCAGAACGGAGTACCGGGCCGTTCTGCCTGAATGACGCCTCTGATTGGAGCCAACCAAGGGCATGCTGAAGGTGGGCTAAGGTGGATATCCATGTCAGCAGCTCTGCAATAGTCTATGCCCTCAGCCCAGCCTCAGCATGCCTCCCTGGACCCACTTGGATTTACACCAGCCAAAGAACTGAAATTCTTTCGTTCCAAGCCAATACTGATCGGATTAGGCCCATTGGGGACCATGATATGGCAGAGTAGCTATGCAGGAAATGTTTTTTACTTACCTCTCCATTGCTGCCTGGTCCCCAGCTGATCCACAGCATAGAGCAGGGGCTGTACCAGCACTACTGCACATTCTAGACCTGCCCAAGATAGGTTTGGATTATTTGTCAGATGCATATTAAGGATAGAGAATGACCACTGTTGTGAGAGGAATATAATGTAAGTCTTGCTCCACTATCCAGTTGCAGTGCTCATATTACAAGGGGGGAGAACTTGGACCCCTTTCCTTCATTGTGGACCTCCGTAGTTTATTATTTTTAAAAGGCTACAGGGGAGGTAAATTGGGGGGGGGGAGTCAGGAGGTGGGCCACTGAACTTTATTAAGCCACCACCCCCCATCTTTTTTTCTGCATAATTTAAGCACTGTCCCATTGGGCTGACACATCCAGCACTGCCATGTTACCAGCTTTAAAATGAGTGATTGATTATTCTTTGAGGGGTTTTCAGTTCATATATCTGGAGCACTTTCTCCTGATTATTTCTAAAATATTGCATTTTAAATTTCCATTTGACGGGAACAGAATGAGAATGGGGGTAATAGTACAGGAAGCCGGTAGTTAATTTAGACAAGGGAAATTGATTTAGAATGAACAGAAAAAGCTCATTCTATTTGGGAATGTTTGCATTTTGCCCATACACACTGCTTTGGTTTAACTTATGGGTCTTATTGAAGATCTGCTGTGATTTGTATAGGCAGCAGAGTGAAATCGAGGACAGGAGAGTCAGCATTTTGTATTTAACTGTTCAATTCCCAAAAGACAGAAGCCAATCTGGGATAGAGGATGTGGGAAGGAGAATTTAATCCTCAAATCCAGAATTGGGTTCTCTGTATAATACCCAAAGGAGTGCTACTGCTAGAGTGCTATACGAGCCCCAGCATCACAGCCTTCTTATATGCACACTCAGCGTTTTTTTGTGTTGAGGGCCCACTAGGAGCCTAAGTCAAAGTTTTTGTTCTTTTAAAATAGTCATGAACTGTTTTTAAGCAGAGTGACTCACCTGTGCTCTTCCTGCTTCCCTCTGGTTCTTTTCAACCTTTTACCCCTCTGACTGCCAGGTATAGATGAGAGGAGATCTGTAATGTTGGTGCTCATTTGTTCTGTCCTGCTGAAAGCTGCTTCAGGTTGCAAACCTATCCACACTTACCTGGGAGTAAGCCACATTGACTAAAATGGGAAGTAGTCCAGAGTAGACATGCATAGGATTGGGCTCTCAATTACATATGGAGATCTGATAGGAGTCTGAGCTTCAGGAGGAGTGGTCTTCTTTCTAGGGAGGTCATCCTCTGGAATGTCTGCATGGTGTGGGACTCCTGATGGTCAATTTGTATTAGTGCTTTGGGTTCCCAATATGGCACTCAGAGAAGTGCTATATTGGGCAATAGGCACCCTCTGGGGTATACACCCAGAAGAGTGCCTCAGAAATGTGTACTTCAAACTAATTCATGAATTGGCAAAGACATGCATTGAAATTTTCCTCAGGATGTACACAGGAACCACCCTGTCCATTGGGAAGGGTGTCAGCTGCTATTTCCAACGGCAAACTTGCGATGGGCTACATTCCTAGAGAGGAAAGGCATTGTGAGAAGTGACCAGACTTTCCTCTTGTAGAACCTGAAAGTGGAGCCCCAATCAGGGATGTGACTCAGAATAAGATGCAGGCTGTGCCAGCTCTTTCTGGGATATGTCAAAGCACATTATGTATAAACTGCTGGTTGGGATGATTCCTTTTAGTTCCTTCTCCCCCCCACCCCAACAATTATGGCCAATGGGTTGGCTTAAATTCAGTACCATAGTGCACTTACACGAATATGGGAGATTGTTTGCTCTTCCCATGAGGTGTTTTTTTTTTAACCCTCTATGATTCCATCTTGTTCATGAGCAATGGAGAAAACTCACAAAACATTCAGACTTGTTTTGTTTATTGCAGGTGGGAGGCTTATCAGCTATAACATTACTGAAGTTATTAATTTCAGCTAACAATGCACATTTGAAGAACAATGCATGATTGCAACACTTGGGCTGAAATCCTAAACATGCTTACTATGGACTAAACCCCATCAAATCCAGGGAGATTGTGTTTTATTGGTGCCAATTTAAGCTTCTTCTTTTTTTTGCACATAACACACATGGAGGGGCATGATCTGAATTAGGGACATTGGATTAAAGCCTCTACCCTGCCACGGTTCATCTGCAGGGGTCCCCAATCTGGCTTCTATTTACTAAGGAAAATGAAAGCACGCTAAGGGGACGTAACACATTTAGGGCACAACCCTATGCAGTGCCGGTGCCGTAGCTGACGCTGCATAGGAGAGGCTGGAGCCCCCCCATGGCAAGGGAGCATTTGCACCCTTACCATAGGGGAGGCTCCAGCCTCCCCTAGGTGCTCCTCAGATCTGTGCCCGCTAAAGAGCCGGCGCAGATCTGAGGAGGCCAGGAGGCCCCCTCAAGGTAAAGGAACATTTCTTCCCTTACCTTGGGGCTGCATTGTGGCTGCATCAATGCCGGAAAATTGGGTAGCATTGGACCCTCAGTCATTGGCATCTACAGGAAAAGAAAGTTCTAAGGGTGGCAGGTCTGGGAAAGACCTCTGCCTCAGACTCTGGAGATTTGCTGCCAGATTTACGTAATACTTGGAAAGGATAAGACTCGTCATTGCAGTTGTAGTGAAGGGTTAAACTCTTTGCAGGAATCTCACAAGATGAGACTGGGGAAATTTTGGTTCTATCAGCCGAAGTAAAGTTCTTGTTGTGCTGCCTGTACTTGTCTGCTGAACTTGCTGAAAACGAGCTAAAGTAAAAACAAATTTGTCCTCTAGGTGGTGCTATCCCCTTGAGTTACAGCAACATGGAATTGAGATGTGCTTACTTGAATGTGAAATGTAATGGTCAGCAGGGAGTTGCTGTAGTACTGGACATCAAATCACAGTGAAATTTCCATGAAGACCCTGTCGCAGCAAGACCCTGATAGGCTTCTGCACTTTTCCAAACATTCCTTTTTATTTCTGGTGGTGTTATCATGTTAAAACAAGGAGGCATAGTTAAAGTTTCATGATACCATTAGTTTGCTTAGCCTGGATGAAAATTTGGGATGCTCCTTTTTTTCCTTTATCAATTCCAATCTGGTGATTGCAAGGCAAGATTGGCTATTTCCCCCATTGAATGTAGGAGATTTGAACTTTTAAGTTGGCTGTCATTTCAGTCCATCCTTCCAAGCTCTGCTGATTAGACTGTCATTCTGGCCTGAATGAGATGGATCTTTGCTCTGATCCAGCAAATACGTTTTTGTATTGCTGGGGAAAAGATTGGTGAATTGCCATTCTCTTTGGTTCAGGCAATGAGATGGAGATGAGTTTCTCCTTGGCATGAAAATGAAACTCCTAATTCAACCTTGCAGGTGCCACCATTTCAGAATTGAGCTTCTAGTTCAACCCTGTATTTGAGAGTATCATTTGTGAATATCCCCTGCAGGTCACATTATTTGAGAGCATTGAGAGAGCCCAGTCAAAAACATTTTCCATTCAGCAATTAGACAATGCTTGGCACACAGGAGCACTTGAAATGAGTTCAGTATGCTATAGGTTACCTTGAATACTTAAAGACACAGGGGTTTGCTTTTGAATTCAAACTCAGTGAGATTTTGCATCACCAGGAAATCCTGTGGAAAGAGCTTGTTCCTGCCAGGATCCATTCCTTTCTTATATGACAGTGCATTTAACTTCATTTGTTCTTTTGCACAGAAAGTACATATATGAGTGAGTGAGTTAGTGAGTTTTGCTCCTCTTTTGTTACACTTTTCTTCTTGTTTACCTTACTGTGGCTCTAAATCCTATTCCCTGCCACCAGTGGCAATGCACCCATGCCAAAAGGTGTGCACCGCATGCTATGGTAGAGCAGTATCCCAAAGGCAAATGGGAAGGAAGTTAAAATACTTTTTACTTACCTCCATGTAAAGCTTCTTCAGTTCAGATCCGAACCGCTGCCTACCATGTCAGGAATGAAAGGGGGGGTTGTAACGTCTGACCCCTCTACTCGCCCACTTGGTTTGAACCCGCAGCTTAGTGGGGAACCGCCTTGGTAGCCGAAATCCGCTCCCACCAGCCCAGGTACCAGGTTGCCAGAGGAGTTTCCTGGGCTAAATTCCTCTCCTAGCCGAGGTTATGACCTCAAGGCAGTAGTGTCAGCCTACCGGTACACTGCAGCGGGCAGGCTTTCGCCGTTACGCAACAGAACGCAGCGATCGCGCTGCCGCTCACCCGGAAGACACACCCAGCGTACTGGTAGGCTGACACTACTGCCTCAAGGGTCTCTACACTCACTCTTGCAGAGCGAGGAGGCTAATGAACCACTGTGAGCCGGAACAAGGCAAGAAGGGTTTTTATGAAAAGATTGTTAAAGGTAAAAGGAGGGTGGGGTGCAGAGATAACCCTAAACAAAGGACAAAACAGTTTAACTGCTGCTTATGCAATCGGCCAGTAGGTGGAGCTGCCTCACCCGGGCCTGGCAAGGCCTCCGAATGTCTGGCCCAGCCCAGATTGCTCTGAGGGGGAAAAACTTATAAGAACACACAGCCTGGGAAAACACAGACTAAAACAAATCAAAACCTAACACGTGCTCACTAATACTGGGGTCCTTCCTAAATCCTCTCTGCCAGACTTCTCCCAGCAGTCCTCCACTCTGCCTCCCCACAGAGCAGCTCTCCCTGTGACCATCCAGCAGAAATGCCCACAGGAAAGAGGCTCTGCCAGTCCCAGGATCCTTAGCTGAACACACCTGATTGGCTGGCAGTTGTTCCCTCCCCCCCCCCCCAGATGGGACATCCTTTCTAGACCAGACCCTCAGAAATGCACTGTAACACAGTATGAACACAAACATTTCGTCACAAAGGCTTTTGGGGAGGTCTATAGGTCTCCTCAAACATACACCCCCTATTTTGGTGGCATATGTCCAAGGAGGGAAAGGGGGCAGGAGGTTTTTTAAAAGAGGGCATAAAATCCGGCATATGCCATTACCATCTGACCCACCACTGCCTCCCCTTCCCCACCAACTAGTTCCTCCCAAGGAACATCCAGATCCTCCACCTTCCTGCCCATGGCCTACTCTTATCGCTAGCTTACCAACACGAGAGGATCCAAGGATGCTGCTTCTGTGCAACTGGCACCCCTCACTGTTTCCGGCAGTGACTCTGTAGCACATTATAGAGCAAATCATGTTTTGCAATCTTGTCATGCGTTTGGCAATCCTGCAGTTCTGGCAGTGCAACCCAATGGTAGGACTGGGCTTTGATTTGTGTAGTTCTATGGCTTATACAGACTTCTGTTCTTTACAAAATGCAGCCACAAATCATATTCTTCTGCCTGAGAAAGTTGGACCCAGTTTGATCTAACACATCTGTAATACAGTGACTAACCCCAATTGTGCAACTGGGGTTTTTTTCCCCCCTGATGGCTCATCCTAGAAATAGTTTCATCAAGAACTTCTGTTTTCAAATCCAACATTTGTTAATCATTCATAAGAAGTCCCACAGCGCACAAATCTGCTCACATCTGTGGGAAGCACTACGTGAATTGCCAAACTCTTAAAGAAAAAGAAAAGGCATCAGCATTTGTGGTGGTCTAGTGCAGCCTTACAACCCAACAAAGTGGTGGAAATAACAGTCTCAGTAGAAATGTTGTCCCCAAGAGGGAGAATAAGGAACCCCATTTCTAGGGGAAACTGGGGCTTCCTTCCTCAAGGTTCCCTAAAGAAGGGAACTGAAGAAAAAAGAGGGGGTTCACCACGGCATCATATAGCATTGAGCCTTCATGTAAATGAAGTAAAAGCAGATGCGTCTAACAAGCTATAAGATGACACAAAGTGCTTGATCAGACACTGCTTCCTTGCCATCCATCACATCCCGGTTTACACTTTGTCATCTCCTGCTGCAAAGAAGACAGTCCCTGAAATACATTGCCAAAAATATAACAAACTGCAATGAAGTCCTGGCTCCGTATTTTTCATTTTATACATCAGCCTTTTACAGCCTACGTACAAGTCTTACTTCAGCTCGTGCTTGTTTATTCATGAAGAGAATTGAAGGCTTCCATCTCACTCTCATCTCATTTTGTGGCTCTACTCTGTGGACGCCTATATCACAGTAAATACGATAGCCTTGAAGGTGTCACTGTGTTTTCTGTTTCTTATCACATTATGCGTTTCTAGTCTGAATTTCAAAGTTCACTGCATGTTTCATGTCAGCAGAGAAACCCACTGGGTAGAATCCAACCCCCTCCCTAAAATGCAAGCAGTTTGGTTTTTTTTAAAAAAGGATTTGGATCATTGTGTCCAAACACAATAACATAACAATAGATCCATAACAATAATTGATATAGTTAGTGGCTTTGAATCATTCTTGGGGAAAAATGGGGTATAGATCCTGATAATAAATAAATGTTGGAAGTTCAGATGAAGAATCAAAAGTTATCACCAGGAATATTGGACAATCATTTCTCAGCTGCATTTTGGACTACCAGGAGCATCCCATCATCCCATTATGCAAATCAACAAATTTTCTTTAAAATACATCATCTTTTTAGCCAAGAACAGGAGAACAGAAGCCAAAAGCAGGTCTCTGAACCTATGGAATGCACCTCCCTTCCTAACTTGAAACAGCAGTCCTGGCTATAACAAGGATACATATAGAAATGTTTCTGGGAACTGATCTATAATTCTTTTAATGACTAGTTGAAGTCTAGGCTTGGAACCATTTAAATACCTTTCGTATTTGGGCTCACTTTGGGATGACCAGATCTAGGCTGTTAAGATGAATGTTCAAGTCAAGTTTTAGTGGGTGCCACACCTGATTGTCCTTCCTCTTGAATTCTCATTGGACCCCCATTTTTGAGTCGAAAACATAATTTTGCAAAAAAAAAATGTTACTTGAATATTTAAAATAGTGAGACACGACTTGCTTTATTTCACTATAGAGTAAGTTTCCAGAAGAGTGTGCAGAGGCAGCTTTAATTTGTTAGGCAATTTCCTTGGAATGACAGAAGTCTCGTACACATAATTACACACCGCTAAGTCTACATTCATGGTTTCCTTTGCAGGCCTGACCCTGCCCTTTGCTACTCAATTCAACTGCATTATTTGAATTGCAGATCCCTTCTCTGCTACATCAGTAATGGCAAAGTCTCTTCAGTTTCCTCCATCACCCAACTACTGCCCTTATTCCACCTCTCCCTCACCCCAGAGCATGCAAGTTCAACAGAGTTTTTCCTTTAGAGCACAATCCTAACCTGGAGTTAGGCCAGCACAGTTAGGCCAGCAATATTTGGCTGGCACAAGGGACACTGTAGAGTGTGTTTGGGCCACTCCTGGAGGGGCCAGCACACAGATGTGCACCATTCTCCCTGATTCAGTCTTTCTAGTGGCTGTTGCTGGTGGTCTGCCTTTTTTTAGATTGTGAGCCCTTTTGGGACAGGGAGCCATTTAACTTTATTATTACTATTTGCCTGTAAACCGCTTTGTGAACTTTGTGTTGAAAAGCGGTATATAAGTACCTGTTGATTGATTGATTGATTGATTGATTCCAAGAGTGGTCCAGACAAGCTTTACGGTGGCCCTTGTGGCCACCAAACTTTGCTAGCCTAACTGTGCCGGCCTAACCAGATTGCGCTCTTATATGCTACTATACCTCATTAGCTAGAATTCCCAGTCCCCCTTATTCATTGCTTATCCATATCAATAATATTTCTGATGGAACATTAAAGCCTTATTTCCCTGTTTCTCAGCACTTTCTTATGACAGGGTAACAGTGAGCCAGATATTGACTTGCCACGTCAATGGCAATATTAAAACTAGACTTGAAGAAAGCTTAGTAATATTGGGAAATATTGGCAGGAGACAAATGAATTATGTGCTACTGACCCTATTTAAAACTTGGCTACTTAAAATAAAGTGTCTTATTTGAAGAAACAGTGCACACAAGAGATGAAATGGTTTGCTCAGGAACATGGTTAGGCTAATGGCAGCAGCCATGTGTGTATCACCTACAAGTGCTGATTTAACTGCTCACAAATGGAACCTATACAGGAGTGATATTTATTTGCAATCTTTGCAGCAGCCTCTATAGGTTCTTCAAATGCTTATGTGGGGCCACTGTAAGTGTGAACCAGCCCAAATAATGGTATCATTGGTGTGCTAGATTAGACCCAGAAATAATTCCTACTTTTCCTGCTTAAGAGTTATTGGGTTACTATCCTATACACACTTACCTTGGAGTAGGTCCCATTGAACTTGATAGGAGTTACTTCTGAGTAAACATGAACTGACCTGTTACTGGACGGTGGGCCCAATCAGTGGTGTCATCTAAATGATTTAAGAACAGGTATCACTTTTGATTGGCATGTGTCGGGACCCACCCACCGGAAGTGACGTCAGAAGTCAGAAGTGATGTCGTGGCAGGAAGTGACATGAAAAAAGCCCTTTTTGAGGCCTCAGACAATTTTAAACTGACTCAACAGTTGCAACAGTATTCCACAGCACCCCCAGAACATGTTAAGGAGGCCTAGCATCATGTTAAAGTGACCCAACAGTTCCAAAACCCCAGAGCACCTCATTTTTCAGTGGAAGGCAAGGCAAGGCTCCGCTCACTGCCTGCCTGGCTCTGAGAACGTGCAGGCAACTCAAACGTGCAGGAAATTCAAACGTTGCAGGGGGCGGAGTTGACGAGTGGGCGGGTGAATGGGCGGGGCCAGCCATAATCCTAGGAACTGGTACTCGCGTACCCCCATGTACCCCCTGCATGACATCACTGGGCCCAATCCTACCCAACTTTCCAGCACCGATGCTGCTGCAATGCAGCCCCGAGGTAAGGGAGCAAATGTTCCCTTATGTTGATGAGGCCTCCATGATTGCCGCTGCCCACTGCAGGATGCGGTGCATGCCCTTTTGGCATTTCTGCACCAGCACTTGGATAGGACTTGGCAGTATCTGTTGTTTTGTGCTGGTCTAAAACATGGATAAGTATTTCATGGTTACAGATAGTAGGCATATGCCAGGTTGATAATGGAGGTCTAGAGTACTCTGTATCCTTCAGTTCATTTGATGCCTCTGCATTCTCTTCCTACCTACAGATTCTGTGGTGGAACATCCCATTAGCACTCCATTAGCAGTGAGGTGCTCATGCAGCCATCCTCTTCCTACTGTCTCCACTTTCAAAGTCTGTAAGATGGAGTTTTGAGGAATGATATGTTACTTTTGAAACAATGTGAAAAGCACAGTGTTGTATGGAGAAGAACAAAGTGGCCCTTGCAACTGCAACTAAACACTTAATTTTAGTACACACAGAGTGATTCCAGTCTGAACCTACAATTTTATAGAAAATTTTTAATAATAAAGATATGGGTAGGAAAGGAAGAATCTTCTACTGAGTCATAGATAACGGGATAGGATGGTTGTTAGTTGAAGCGGCTGATCTTTATGACTAAGAAAGAAGGTTGCTGAATTGAAATCATTTTGCATGGTGACAGAGAAAGTATTAGTAACTAATAAAACAACGCGGTTAGCAGTAATGAAAAGAATCTTTTAAAAGCCAGTTTAAAGTGATTATTTAAAATCTTGCTAAGGAAGCTGACTCTGGGCATTAGGTAGCAAAACTGGCCAGTCGGATGATTAAATAGAAAATATGAAATAAGTACTTCCAATGTTAAAACGTTGTTTCCAAGTTTGCATCCTTATTTTTACAAGTGATGGACAGTTAATACAACATTGATAACATTTTGCTCCCAGTCAGACTGTAATAACCAGGCACTTGGACATTAATAACAAGATGTGTGTGAAAACATTTCCTTATGAACATTTGACTTTCAAACTCTACAGAAAAGCAAGCATTTCCTGTTCAGCATTAAGCATGAAATGTGTCCTGGATTTCAGCTTGTACCTTTGACAGTAAGTTGGAGCTGTTCATCTCTTGAGTGCTGAAATTAGCATCTAATGAGATGTTCATACGGCAAATTTCCTAATGCTAGTCTCTTTTACTTTGAAATGCTTGTAAAATGCATATACCGATAGCAGGATTATTTTTTTTAAGGTCCTAATTTAAGAACAAGCGACTTATTAAATCACTTGTCTTTTATTTTGCATTAAAAATGTAGTTACAATGTCTGAATATTTTGATGCAGTTGGCGAATTGCAGTGCTTTCCAAAATGAAGCGTTTCATTTTAAGCTTAGTGAGTGTAGGCTGTAACCATAGTGATTCCTGCATATATAAGCTTTGCCAATGTACTTCACTTCTTGTTTGCAACATGCCTTCCCCATAAACAGGAGTTGGCTTTCCTGATGAGTGCTCTTGGCAATCTTAAGAACATCCATCATGAGTTTATTTGGGGAAATATAGTTTCTATAAGATACTGACATCATAGGCATAATGCAAAATCCTGCTTTGTAAAGAATCTTCTCTGATTCAACAGTGCCTCCCAATTGAAGGTGTCAAAGACTGCCAATACACATACATGGAGCCAGTGTGGCTATAGCTGTGAATAAATGGGCTCTCAGTGGGTCGACAGGATCCAGTCCAGAGGGCAGTCTACTGGAAGGGATTCCATTCATCACATAATAACATTTTTTGTGAATATGTCATCTACTTTGTAACGGAAGAGTCTGGATTCCATTACAGAATCTACACATAAGATTAAGGCAGTGATTTTCAAACTGCAGTGCCTTGATGCCCCAGCCTGAAGAGCCTTGTCTGTTACCCCTTAAGGGTCAGGCACCGAGGAATGGCAGCCATCCGATCACTATGATTTCATCGCTTCTGAGCACATATTGGGGGGCTGGGGGGCTTATCAGTGCCTGCCCCAGCATCTGGGAGGGTTGGGAAGCCCTGCATACCTCCTTGTGGGTTAGAAAAGTAAAACAAAACAATCACACACCCCTTCCTGGTTGCGATTGTGAAACCAGAAGTGGGTCATGATTGTTTTTGTATTTTTAATTTTCTAATGCACAGGGATACCTGTATTTATTTCCCCCTGCAGCAAATTGCTGTGGGCTGTCCCCACCATCTGCCCCGGGCCAGATAAAAATCTTCTGGAGGGCCAAATTGGCCCTCGGGCTGGGGTTTGGAGACCCCTGGAATTGTGGGAGAAAGGCAAGATAGAAATTCTTCAAATATTATATATATTTAATATATTATAAATATTATATATATATAAAAGAGAACGTGTGTGTGTGTGTGTGTGTGTGTGTGTGTGTGTGTGTTCTGCCTAAGCTCTGGAACGCCTGGAGCGATGTGCACCAAACTTGGTATGTGTATGCCTTACGGTGTGGCGACCAATACTGCCGGGGTCAGACCCCCCTAGCACCCCCAAGGGTGGGGGTGCGAAGGGGATGCCATGCAAAAATGATCGAAAACGGCCGATATCAGTGTCGAATCCATAGTTTCCGGGGTCGCCGAGATGAGTGGCGATGCTCCCGATGCCATTTGAGTCCGGGTTTGGTCCCCATCAGCGTGGGGGGCAAGAAGGGGTGCAAAACAAAATGTCCACCATGACCTGCTGGAATGCCTGGAGCGATGTGCACCAAACTCGGAACACATATGCCTTATGGCCTGGCAGCAAACACTGCAGGGGTATGACCCCCCCTTGAGGCCAGGGCAGCCCAGAACGCTATGGACGGGCTGCCACTCAAGTGGAAGTCCTGCCTACGTCCCGCCCAGCGTTCCCCTTGTTCATTTGTAGATCCCATCACTGCTTACAGTAGTTTGGAGATAAGCCAGTGAAGAGGGCAGTCTGGAGGAGGCTGGCCAGCCGGTGATCCCAAACAAAGCTGCTGGAAGAGAGGAGGCCCAGTGGGTGACTGAACCCCCTCCCTCTTGCCTATCTCTGAGGCTGCTCTGTGGGGAAATTACTTGGCCCAGTGTGGGCATTAGTGCCCTTGGGGTGGCCCGGCAGGGAGTTTCTGGCAGAACAGGGTAAGACCCCCCTAGCACCCCTAGGGGTGGGGGTGCGCAGGGGGTGCCATCTAAAAATACTTGAAAATGGCTGATATCAGTGTCAAATCCATAGTTTCCAGGGTTGCCGAGATGAGCGGTGATGCTCCCAATGCCATTTGAGTCCAGGTTCGGCCCCCATCGGCATGGGGGGTGAGAAGGGGTGAAAAATAAAATGTCCAAAGTGACCGACATTAGGGTCAAATCCATAGTTTTCAGGGTGGCTAAGCTGGAATGCCTGGAGCACTTTACGGCAAACTTGGTACACATATGACTTACACTCTGGAAAGAAATACTGCGGGGGGCAAGACACCCTAGTACCTCTAGGGGTGGGGGTGGGAAGTGGGTGACATGTAAAAATACTCAAAAATGGCGGATATCAGTGTCGAATCCATAGTTTTCAGGGTCGCCAAGACAAACGGTGACACTCCCGATTCTGTTTGAGTCCGCGTTTGGCCCCCTTCGGCATGGGGGTGAGAAGGGGTGCAATATACAGTGCTTGGAAATAGAAGATCCGCAGCACGCTGATGGTGGCATAGAGGACACCGTTTGCTTTCAGATGTCACAACTCATCCCACTTCTAGAAATACTGTGGGGTAAGACACCCCTAGGGGTGGGGGTGGGAAGGGGGTGACATGTAAAAATAAATGAAATCGGCCGATATTAGTCTTGAGTCCATAGTTTCCAGGGTTGCTGAGATGAATAGTGACACTCCCAATGCAATTTAAGTCCATGTTCAGCCCCCACCAGCATGGGGGGTGAGAAATGGTGAAAAATAAAATGTCCAAAATGACTGACATTAGTGTCAAATCCATAGTTTTCGGGGTCGCTACGCTGATTGGTGACAGTCCCAATGACATTTAAGCCCAAGTGTAGTCGAATACAACAAATAGAACTCTGTAGAACCTTCTGGAAATTTTTAGAAATCATTATGCTCCGGTCTGGGAATCCAATCACATACTTGCCATGTTACCAGGCGTAGTAACTGAATACAAGTCTATCGATACCGTAGTAGATGCCTATTAGGTCGTCCATTTCCCATCAGACTTCCTAAACTCACTTGATCCAGCTGGATTGCCAACACATCATCTTTTACTTAAAGTGGGATCTCCAATTGTTTTACTACGGAACTTCAACCCGCCAGAACTTCGCGATGGCACAAGGCTGTGTGTCAGGAAGATGTTGGGTACTGTAATTGAAGCGACTATCTTAACAAGACAGGGAGAGCGTGAAACAGTTTTTATCCCACGGATAACACTCATTCCGATGGATCTCCCTTTTAACTTTCAGAGATTGCCATTTCCAGTGAGACTTGCATTCTCGATCACGATCAACAAGTCACAGGGGCAGTCCATTAAGTACTGTGGATTGGATTTGAGATCGCCATGTTTCTCCCCACGGACAACTTTATGTTGCTTGCTCAAGGGTGGGTTCACCCAGGAATTTATTTATTCTTGCTCCTGGAGGTGAAACTAAAAATGTTGTTTATAATCAAGTTCTGAGTTAAATTAATATTATAGTGAATTTGTAAAAGATTTTACTTTATAATTTTTATACTGTACTTATACTTTTAATTACCTGTACCTAAAATTACTTTGATTTTATACTATAGATAGAATTCATTCCTTTTCCTGTCTAATAGAAGCTTGGGATACATAAATACCTGGGCAACGCCGGGTAACGACAAGCTAGTGAGTGAGTAAGTAAGTAAGTAAGTAAGTAAGTAAGTAAGTAAGTAAGTAAATAAATAAATAAATAAATAAATAGGGCCATTGGAAACCCAGGCAGCCTAGTACACATTCTTTACTCCCCTCTCCCAGGGGGCCTAGTCCCTGACCATTCCAGAGCATGCAGCTCTGGATAGGACTGGGCCATCCAAGGATGCACTTCTGACGATATAAGGTTGTTTCACAACTACCATTGTTTAACACTAGGAGTTCCACAATACTGAAGTGAAAAATCCCAAGCATCAAGGTGAGAATTCTTGCATTGTCTCCTTTCCGTTTGTCCTTCTGTTTGCCATTCTGCTAGTGCATCATTTTCTGCCAGCACTTGGGCAAAGTTGTGGTGTCCCATCATTCTGCTAAGTCTTTGTTATGGAATGGCAGAAGACTAGTCTGCATGCCCCTCTTTATTGCTAGCTATTGATCCCTGGCCACAGAGCTGCACTGCTCAAGCTCCATTGAAGCTTGAAGCTCAGCATTCCCAGATGTCCAATGACTGATGACATTTTACATTATCACAGTGTATCTGGCAATGTTGATGCCACACAGCAATGGAAGTGGTCTGTGCAGACATATAAAGGCAGAGGCTAAAGAGAAACAATGTGCACCGCCCAATCCTAAGCAGCGCCGACATAGTAAGGCCGACATAGCAGAGCTGTATCCTAAAGCCCACTTAGGAGTCAGAAGCAGCAAAGCACAGGACAAGGGGAGGTTTTCCCCTTACACCCCCGTAAGTCATCCCAATGGGGCTGCTTGGATCTGCACCTGCTGTTTTGCAGGTGCAGGTCAACGTGCACAGGAGCGGCCTGAATTAGGGCCGCCCTGGCCAGGGACGGTTTTAGGATTTGGCACTACAGCCATCCTGCGTCACAGCCCCTGTTGCCGCCGACTGCAATGCCCAGTCACGCCCCTGGCATGCTTCTGGAATGCCCTCAGTAAGGTCCTGTGCCGACCGAGCACCGCCGACACTTGACTGGCCCAAGGCTGGTGCTGCTGATGGTTGTGGTGGGGCCCGAACATTGGTGCTGCTGCTTGCCCTGGTCCGGCGCTGATGTGCTTGATGGCATGTTTGCAACAGCCCTGGACCGGCGCAAGTGCGAAGCGCCGGTGCAATGCCGTTCTAGCATTGTGCTCACAATGTGATTGTTTTGGACTAATTTTTACAGAGGAACATAAGTGATAAACCCTGATATAGAATCTAGGGATGAGATGCACACAGCTTCCTGGTTTTTGTTTGTCTATGTGGGTTTTGCTTTGCCTAAAATGCAGCTCCCTGCCTTCATCTACAGTTGTCTTAGGGCCCAATCCTGTTTCCCACCAGCCGATGTAATGCAGCAGAGGCAATGGAGCACTCTGCATGCAGTACAGCCCAATCTTGGACAAGTGTTGGTAGAAAATGAAGTACTAGCAGAATTGCTACCACATGACCCAGGAGAAGTACCTCCCCATAAGGCCACCTGGGCTCCAATGGTTCTCTTTTGCTGGCTTTAAGGACGCAATCCTAACCAACTTTCCAGCAGTGACATTGCTGTGCCAATGCAGCAGGTTCTGCATTCTGCAGTGGAGTCATAGTCACGGAGGCCTCCTCAAGGTAAGTCTCACCTCAGAGCTGCATTGCCCTAACCTCGGTGCTGGAAAATTAGTTAGGATTGCACCCTTAGTCTAAGGAGACTCCCGGAGTTGGATCCAGCCAGGAAAAGGGGATAAGATCTTGGTGTGCATCTCTCATGCCAAGATCCACCCCAAATTGCCCTCTGCTCAGCCGCTCCCTGCCCCAAACTGCCCACAATCCTCCCATATTCCCCTTCCCCACTGTTTTACCAGTGGCAGTGCAGGACAAAGGAGGTTCAGCAGACTCCTCCTAACCATGTTTGGCTTCTTGCTGTTTGCCCTGGCAGCTGCAGCCTACAGAACAATGGAGTGACTCTCTGCTGTTGTTTCAGGGCTTACTATGACAGATCATGAGATCCATCAGCATAAGCCCCAGGTAGGATTGGGCTGTTAATAATCAGAAGCGGGTAGGAAAATACCAAAATACATTAGTCTGTGGTTTCCTGCAGCATTCTCTTCTTTGGAACCCGTAACTGGTGCTGATCCCAAATGTCACGCTGTTTTAGAATATTCAGATTTCGTACGATGATCAATCCTTGTCCCTGTGCAGCTTGGACTTTCCATTTGGAAGCAGTCCCAGAGTTATCTAATATTAGATTGGTCACATGACAAAAAATCTTGAAAGCACTATTATGTATGCCCTGTCATCTGCCTTACATTATAAATGACTTTCTGCAGTGAAAGTAACTAGGGATTTTTTTTTTTAAAACAGCCAAGTCTAACAGTGTTTCATGTGTAGAGTTGGTGCAGTATCTGTGTGAAGAATCTTTTTTCCCCCCATTTAGGGTGCAATTCTCCCCTGGAGTTAGGCTGGGCACAGTTAGGCCAGCAAAGTTTGGCCAGCACAAGGACCACCGTAAAGTGTGTGTGGACCACTCTCTGAGTCAGGGAGGATGCTGCTCATCTGTGTGCTGGCCTCTCTTATTCTGAGAATGGTCCAAACATACTGTGCTGGCCAAACTTCAGGTTAGGATTGCACCCTTAATGAATCCACCCCTTAAAATAATCTCTTTGTATCTTTTATAATATGAAGTACTAGCAGAATTGCTACTACGCGACTTCTCTGTGTGTTGACTGTGCCTTGGATTTTTCATAATAATCTAGTATCCACCCTGTCTCTGCAGATCTGAATCCACCACAAAGTGCGGCAGGTGTAGTGTCCCCAGGTTGCTGTATTCAGCAGGCAAGCCTTACCTGGCAACATGTATGGAGAGCACACGACACTTTCTAGCCAGCTGTTAAGAGCTGTTCTTGTAGCCTGGCTTGTCTCCATGCAGCCTCATCCCTTGGGCTACGCTGGGCAGTAGCAGACATGCAGAATAGTTGACCTGACACACCTCGGAACTCTGCTGCAAGCTGGAGGCATCATAACAATTATTTGTAGCTGCAACTGTAAAAAAAACCCACACTTGATAAACTGTCATGCATCCTACTGGGCTGATCCACTGATCCCACATCCATTGTTCCTGCTGGCACTTTTTGAGCCTGAGGAAAACAGAGCATGGCATGAAAGATGTTCAGGTAGCCTTATGTTCCTTGCCCAACTGTGTTGAACAGTACCAGTGACTAATAATAATAATAATAATAATAATAATAATAATAATACTTGTATTTATATACCGCCTTTCTTAAGATCACTAGATTTCTCTAATGACTGTAACTCAAGGCAGTTTACATAGGCAGACTTTTATTCACAAACCCGGAGGTTTTTACAATTTACAGAAACGTTCTATCTTGCAAGAACAACACTCATACAGATGGATCTTTCTGGATTTAGCCTTCTTTCTTAGCCACCCGTCTGTCTTCGGCTGGCTGATGAGGCTTCCCTGCTCCCCCAGAGACGCAGCTGACCAGCACACTCCCCCTCACACGAGGCAGCTGGAACTCAGCTTTTAATCAGCCGCAGTTTTGCAAGGTCTGCCGTTCACAGAGACTTTCTCGAGCTCACGACCTTCAGCTCTTCAGCTGTTATCTTCGGTCAAACGGAGGCATTAACCCTCTCAGCTAAATCTTCTGCACTGCTTTGACTCTTCCTATATAGTGGATGTTCCACTAATATAGGTCTTGCCCTTTATTGGACGAAGATCAAACTATCTCTGAAGATAATGGATATTGTTTTATTGCTGTCATAACTATCAGGAATGTAATAGGAGATTGGTGTGTCCACTACGTTATTCTCTTTGTGACCCTTATTTCTGGGATTATAAATTTACAAAGCCAATAGTTATGAGCAATGTCGGATTTTTGTCAGACATTTAATAGGTTGATGCAGCTTCCTTTTGAACAGTGAGCTAATCCTGTGTCTACAGTTAAGATTTTGTGTGAGTGCACCCTTAGTTATGAATCCACTGAAATGAGCAGCAGATTGTGCTGGAAACTGGAGAAATGGCAAAAGACTACCTTAACTCTGTCCCCCCACCCCCACCCCCGTCACAGTATGTACTCTGGAAGCAATTTGTATGAGGCAAACATTCAAGTAGGAATCCATTTTTAAAAAAATGTACATGAGAACCATTGTGAATAGTTGTGACTCCTCATGGGAAAGTAGACATAGCTGTTTCCTTTTTCTATGTTTTTATCTTATTTTTAGCTGCACCAATAACTGGGTTTAATCAAACATTCATAAATATTCTGTCGCTTAATCAATAGTTGGATCATAAATACATTGCACCAACCACCTGCTTATGATGCATACTTTTGCTGATTGATTATTCTGTACCTTGTTGTTGTTGTTGTTGTTGTTCAGTCGCTAAGTCGTGTCCGACTCTTCGCGACCCCATGGACCACAGCACGCCAGGCCTCCCTGTCCTCCACTAGCTTCCTGAGTTCACCCAATTTCATATTCATTGCTTCGGTGACACTATCTAACCATCTCATCCTCTGTCGCCCCCTTCTCCTTTTGCCTTCAATCTTTCCCAGCATGAGGGTCTTTTCTAAAGAGTCCTCTCTTCTCATCAGGTGGCCAAAGTATTGGAGCTTCAGCTTCAGCATTTGTCCTTCCAGGGAGCAATCAGGCTTGACTTCCTGGAGAATTGACCGATTGGATCTCTTTGCAGTCCAGGGGACTCTCAAGAGTCTTCTCCAACACCATAATTCAAAAGCATCGATTCTTCGACGCTCTGCCTTTCTTATGGTCCAGCTCTCACAGCCATACATGGCTACTGGGAAAACCATCGCTTTGACTATGCGAACCTTTGTTGGCAGGGTGATGTCTCGGCTTTTGATTAAGCTATCTAGGTTCACCATAGCTTTCTTCCCAAGAAGTAAACGTCTTTTAATTTCATGGCTGCAGTCACCATCTGCGGTGATCTTGGAGCCCAGGAAAATAAAGTCTGTCACTGCTTCCATTTCTTCCCCTCCTATTTGCCAGGAAGTGATGGGAGTGGTTGCCATGATCTTAGTCTTTTTAATGTTGAGCTTCAAACCAATTTTGGCACTTTCCTCTTTCACCCTCATCAAAAGGTTCTTTAGGTCTTCCTCACTTTCTGCCAGTAGAGTGGTATCGTCTGCATATCTGAGGTTGTTGATGTTTCTCCCATGTACCTTGTAGATTCTGTCAATATGAACTTGCGTGTTTTTGAATAGGA
Organism: Lerista edwardsae; assembly: GCA_029204185.1. Taxonomy (NCBI): domain Eukaryota; kingdom Metazoa; phylum Chordata; class Lepidosauria; order Squamata; family Scincidae; genus Lerista; species Lerista edwardsae. Next base: position 19,772,445 of record JAJKFI010000012.1, on the reverse strand, counting down.
TAGTTCTGTGTGGCCTATATATCACTGAAATGAGTTGAGCTCTCTATTGCTATCTTAATTTTGTTGCATGTAGATCCTCCTTCTTTTGGAATTGAAACCTTTTCCATCTAGCATTTTAGTGATTTCATATCTCTTAACAAACATTTAGTGTGAATAATGGGTGAATCTAGGCCTGTGTTTTAGATGCTAGCCTGAACCACAATGAACCCATACTTCCCAGAATCATTGTCTAATTATTCCTGTAGACCATATTGAGGCTTCAGCATTAAATGGTACTTAAAGGACAAAGGAGTCCACTGAAGATTAAAGACTCAATAATCAATAGGCAACTATAGTCAGTTTCTTTTCTTACATTTAATCTTGACAGCTAACCAAAAATCTGTAGGAGTTAAGACTGAAAACCAACTCATCTCTGTTCATTTATTTGAAGAAAGAGGTTTAAAAAATAAAATAATTTTTCAACATATTTCCCCTAGTCTTTTAATTATGTCAAATATTCTTTTGTTAATAATCATGCAAAGAATTGGGAAAATATTTTTTTTTCCAATCGTATTTAATCACTCTCTATTCTATGAACATTGATTGTTCTCTTATTTTGGCCCACTGATTTTCAAGGAGCATAAAATGGAATGAGTATTTTTATGTTTCTTCTTCTTTTGTGTTCTGCATTGTATCTGAGAACGGAAGCTTTATTTTGTTTTTAATTGTTCTATATTGTGTCGACCTCAGAACTCAGCAGTTGTATTTCTGTTTTGAATAAATGCTGGCCCTTTCAGTTTGCTCTAATTGGTGGACTCAGCATGGGGGGGAGTACTTTAGAAAGCAGGCTGTATTTCTCAAATTACTCTTTTATGTTTTTGTAAAGTCTCCATTTGAAGGCTCTTACAGTCTGGTTTATGGTCATTAGCACAGTCAATGCTATAATATGGGGTAACCAAACCATGGCTCATGAGTCACATGTGATCCTTTGACATATAATGTGTGTCTTGCAGAAATCGGTTAACTGAGCTTGTTTTGGCATCACAATTAATATAAAAGGTCAATAAATTTTTTTAGGAAAATTTAAGCTTTATGAAAATTTACTGGATTAAAAAAATCCACTGGATCAAAACATAAGTTTAATGTTCATGATGAAAAATATTAAATATATTTAAATGCTTAAGTATTGGTGCTCTCAAGCCTCTCTCTTGTGGCTTTCAAACATGGGAAGTGTATTGTATGTGGCTCTTCCATTAAGCAAGTTTGGCCACCCGATATAATAGAGCAACCAAAATTGAGGAAGTTTGCATGTATGAAAATGGTCGCTGACACCTGTTTTGTTTAGTGTCTGGAACAGCATTAGAATAGAATTCATTCTCACGAATAGTCAAAGTGACTGTGGGCAATAAACTGGGCAAAGGATCTTAGTTTTAGCATCCTCAAGTTTTATTTCTGGGTATGTTTAGAAAGCTCTCAGAAATGCCTGCCAGAGGGATGTTGTTATGTTTGTAGTATCTGCATGAAACTCAGTGTGGAAAAAAGGCAAAAGTATCAATCTGTCTGGCTTTCAACAAATTTCCTGTTTCTAGCTTTGGTCTGAAAAACAGCTGAAGAACTTCATAGCCCAGTGCCTACTGTACATGGTACTATAGTTTGAAACATAGTATGAAACAAAGTGAAAGACTAACCCTCCCAAGCAGTTGCTGATCTTTTTTTAAAGATTTCCCCAAACATCCCAAAGGCTGCAATCCTATCCACACTTACCCAGGAGTAAGCCCTATTGACTATCATTGTTAAATACAGATACACAGTAGCTTGTTAAAAGTACAGATCTGTGCCACTCCCCCAAATACAGTCACATACCATGGTAGCATCATCAAGTCTAATGTATTAAAAATAAAATACACATTGAAATTGGCTCATGACCCACCTAGTGGGTCCTAGCCCACAGTTTGTGAAACACTGTCAGAGGGAATATGGTACAATTTTTATCTAGACACAGATAGTCAACTGAAGGCAATCACGCAATCGTGAGACAATATGTATGTTAATACCAGTTGGTAATGCTCTTCATAAAACATAGGACATGCTTCTGTTTCTAGAAGATGCAGAGGTCCCACATAGAGCATTCCCATAGCTTCATGAGAGTCTTGCCTTCCCACTCCCACCTATATATGTTCAGCCAAAGGTAGCAAACATTCTAGTGAATGAGAGGTCTATGCACACTTGAGGATTAAATCTTTCTTTTGTACTCTCATTGGTAAGGTTACC
>JAJKFI010000012.1:19753094-19770185 GCA_029204185.1 Lerista edwardsae | reverse complement strand
TGCTGGCCTTACTGTGCTGGCCTAACTCCAGGTTAGGATTGTGCCCTAAGCCAAGTATGTGTAACTGAAATAATCACATATGCCTCCCTGCCTCTGTCAGTGTTCGTTTTCCTGTTGTCTCTCTTGTGTGGCCATATTCGCTGGCCTAACTGCCGGCATAACTCCAGGTTAGGATTGCTCTAAAATAAATTAACCAGTCAGTCCACACTTCAGCCAGCCCCATCATGGATCAACTGTTAGTTGGTGGGCATTTCTTTAGGATAGTTCTAATACAATATCTACCCTTGCCTCATTATGCTGATTGGGGCAAAGCAGATCAGAGATATACGAACAATTAGAATGTACTAGCCTCACCATTATAACTCTCTTCTGCACATTCCAAGAGTATCCGGTTACTATAATTATTTTAAAAGTTACTAACATTTTTTCTAATTATTTGTAGCCAATCCAAGGGCAATTGTCGACTTGGTCCTTGTGATGCTGGACTGAGCTTCACTGAGGAATCATTGTCAAATTGCTCACTCCAGCACCACCTTCATAACTAGTGGTTACACAATAGCAGGATAGAAATTGAGGTATCAATTATTAAGAAGTGAAGAGGGGAAACAATGATGTAGTGCAATCCGTGCTATTTGGACTGAATAGCACTTTTGGAAAGGTCAGACATACCCTGTGAAACCGCTTTTTAACCCTAAAAATGTCTTGTGTATCAATACTCAGTGCACCCTAGTAGAAACAGATATGCATGCTGGTTTCATTACCATATTCATGAATCATGACATCCTATTTTCAGTTACAGCTACAGAATTTTCCCTAACCAAGATAATGTCTAGCCATAGACTGGACATTTATCTTGTATTCCCCAAGGCTTACATACCATAGGCTCAGGATTGAAAGGCTGTCTCAATGTCTGCAGTCCAATGGGCACACCAGTGCTGGAAAAGGACCATCACAAAAGGCTATGGTGATTCATATAAAATAGTTGGCACTGAGAATTTATTGAGCTGCAAATGAAACGGATGCACCGGCCACACTGACAAGGTGTGCAGTGTTTATGAACCCCAGTGTGAATTAGTGGGACAAAAAAGGTTCAAAGACAGCTAGCAGATCAGGGAAATGCGGGCAGTTAAGGCCATCTCTTCACGCTGAAGAAATGAGGAGCAAATTCATATATATCTCCCTCCCACAAGGCCAGAGGGTGGACAGAGAAGGACTGGGCATGTAACTGGGTGGGGACCGGGGAGGAATGGGGCAGACAGGTAGTGGATTCATTGGCAATGGCGCATGCTAATGTTTTATACATACTCCCCTGCTTGCCCTTCAGTCGCCTTCCCCACCCTTGGGGCCTGATTTCATGAGTCTAAAAAGTCTGTGTAGATTAGTCCTGCTAGTAGCTCATGCCATTCCTCATGTTGTTTCTTGTAGAGCTTCCACAAAGCAGACATCTACACTCCTGCTAGAATCCAGAAAGCAGAGAGACGTACATTGAAAGAGGCAAAGCCAGGTTTGTTTGTTTTTTGAGAGGGGGCTTGTTATATTGTCTACAGCAGTGGTTCTCAGACATTTTAGCACTGGGACCCAATTTTTAGAATGACAATTTATTGGGACCCACCAGAAGTGAGGAAATTAACCTGGAAGTGATGCCATGGCAGGAAGTGACATCATTTTTAACATCCCCATGTATATGACAATTCAATTAAGTAAAAAGTTACCTAGGGTACAGTCCTAACCTGGAGTTAGGCCCGCCCAATTAGGCCAGCAAAGTTTGGCTGGTGTAAAGCACATTTGAACCACTCTCAGAGTCAGGGAGGATGGCGCATGTCTGTGTGCTGGCCTCTCTGATTCCAAGAGTGGTCCAAACATACTTTACCGTGTCTCTTATGCTGGCCAAACTTTGTTGGCCTAAGTGTGCCTGCTTAACTCCAGTTTAGGATTTCACTCTTAATTATAACTGTATCAACTAAAGATTTACAATAAGTATACGTTTAAAAATATATTTAAAATAAAGTACTCTCCACATCTCCCAAATAGTTGCTGTTCTGTTTAAAAAAATTTCCAAACATCCCAAAGGCTGCAATCTTATCCACACTCACCTAGAAGTAAGCCCCATTGACTTTCATTGTTAAAATCATATACATACTAGCCTATTAAAAGTTAAGAGCTGTAATATTTCCCCAAATTGAGTCATATTGCATAGTAACAGCAACTCTAGTATATTAAAAATAAAATACACATTGAAATGAATGGGGACCCATCTGAAATTGGCTCATGACCCACCAGTGGGTCCTGACCCACAGTTTGAGAAACACTGGTCTATAGTTTAAAACCCGCGGGCTGGATGAGGCCCCTGGAAGCTCATTCTCTAGCCCTTGAGGTCTCCCAGAACCACCATCAGCTGCTCTCAGCTGCTGATCTGTGCTGTGAGGTCACAAGAGTGGCCTGCGTGATCATTGGCCTCTCTCATCTGACAATATGATCAAGATTTGCATATTTAATATTCTGTCATTTGTAACTAATGAGTTTCTGGGTGAGAAAAACGCGCTTATTTTCTGGTCATGACCTGCTTAATAATGACATCACTTTGAGCCCTTAGTAGACATCATGCCTGCTATTTGGCCTGCTGTATAAAATAAGTTTGACATCCTTGGTGCTAATCTTGTCTGATTAGCAAACCATTTGGACTTACATTTAGACTATGCCAGGGAGTTATATGGCGGACCAGCAGTGTCCCTCAAAGTCTACACTGTACATTTGCAATTGCCAAACCATCGGAGCTCATTTCCATGAGACTTGGGCAGGAAGACTTCCTGGTGGACTGTATTTTATGCCCAGGCTTCTGCTTGCCCACAAACTTCCCCTCATAGCTTCTTTCTATGACTTTTCTAACAGCCCAATCCTAATCTGGGCTAGCGCAGATAGAGCATGCAAATCATGTGCTGGACTGCTGAGTTATCACCCCTCCCCCTTTCTGTCATTTTCCTTTGTGCTGATGGAAAGCATTGAGGGTCACCATATGAAGCAGGCCAGGATAGGATGACATGGAGCCGTAACTGGTTTGTTTGGTATGGAGCACAGAGCATTTTATGTGAGGGATTCATCTGTGTTTCATGGTTTTACCCTCATTGCGACTTTATCCTTAGGAACAAAGCTGCTTTTGTCAGGGTTGCTTTGCACATGCACAAACAACACTTGGTCTCCTGTGGTGTTCCTGGGGGTGGGGAACACTAAGTGTTGCAGGAGTCTGAGCTCCTGTGTAACATGGCCTCTCCTCCTCACCTTCAGAGCCATTTGCTGTTTGGAGAGCTAGGCTTTGTTCTCCAAGCAGCCAATGGCTCTGGAGACAATGGGGAGGGTCCATATTACACAGGAGCTCGGGCTCCTGAAAAACCTGGTGGTTTGCTTCCCCTCCCCATAGGAATGCCACTGAATGTCTCATCACTTGAGGATGCTCATCTGTGTACTGTACATATAATATGAAGCATCTAAAAATATATTTGAGGAACTGTGAGCAGATTGAGATGTGATGATAGCTCTTTCATGCGGACAAATCACCACTTGACGGTGCCAGTGATGAGCACGAGGCTGGGGCCATGCGCTCGTTTCCACATATGCCTGGTGGTGCTTCAGATGTTTCTCAAGGCGCTTTCCAGCCTGTTGAATCTAAAGTTGGTAGAACAGTTGGAGCAAGATTTATTCAAACCTTTGGGCACCAAAGTTACAGCAAATCAAGGGAGCGATGGCAAAGGAAACATGTGAAAGAAGGCAAATAGTGGTAGGGAGTTTTGTGGGTAATTCTGTTCCCTTCCTCTATGCTGCTGAACACCTGGTGTGGCCTGGTTTTGAACCCATCTGCTGCACTATGCTGGCTTTCAATATAGAACATACCTGCAAGAAGGTTTGTAAAGGTCAGAATGGAACCTTGATTCATCAGTACTGCACTATATTTGTTACGCTTGAAGGATAGTCAGTGTACACAAACAGAAAACTGTCCTTCCTTTGGCATTGGCTATGGGATAAGGGCATCCAGTCTAGCCCAGACTAATATGCTCTTGCCCTATACATTTCAATCAGTTTTGCAAGGTTCAAATAAATACATTCTATCAACCAGTGTTCCCCATGAGTGCTGACCCATTATAGGGTCATATATAATTATTATATTTGTGAAATACTAGACTAGCTGAAATCAGAATTTTAAACTCACATGTAAAGAAGAAAATAATGTAGATAAGCTTTAGAGAGCAATCCTAACCTGGAGTTAGGCCAGCACAGTTAGGCCAGCAAAGTTTGACTGGCACAAGGGCCACTGTAAAGCGCGTTTGGACCACTCTTGGAGTCAGGGGGGGATGGGTGCACGCCTGTGCTGGCCTCTCTGACTCCAAGAGTGGTCGAAACATACTTTTATGGTGGCCCTTGTGCTGGTCAAACTTTGCTGGCCTAACTGTGCTGGCCTAACTCCAGGTTAGGATTGCGCCTTCAGTGTTGTACAATTGAGTATATACACACATAGAGGATGGCTAATATTTCTGCAGGTGGAAACATCATGGATTTTGCTGTCAACCTTTGGTAATGGTGAGAGACAAGAAATAGCGTGGTACTCCTCGGCTGAAATGAACCTGACAGCTATGCGTCCCATTTGCGCGTGGCGTTCCTTTAACCAAGCGACCCCCTGGCGCTTTCTGAAATGTTCAGCCATGGCAAAGGTCCCAGGTTATGTAGTTTGCTCGGTTGCCTTCCTCCCCTCTCCGTTGGGGCTGTTTAGTTGTCTTTTCTTTTATTGCAATAGGTTCTGCCCTAGCAGTTCTCAGTTCTCCAGTTACTGCTGCTCTGGCAGTGAGAGAGGATTCCTGGTCACACAGCACTTGGAGAAGCTGCTGCTGCTGCTGCTGCTGTAAATGGATGGGACCCCATCCACTCCCCTGCCCACTCAGATATTATAAAGATTTGTGTCGTCAGCATCCATGACGTTTTGTAGGAAGTTGCCCATTTATGGAGACTAGAGCAAATGATATCATCACAATAGGTGGCTCCTCTCTACATAGGGCTCATTTGTGAAATGAGATTACAGGCATTTATCTGGAAAACAGGAGGCAGAGGCACCTGCTTTATGTAATGGATATCCTGGGGAATAATGCTGTACAGTAATCAAGACAGATCTCTCCCCCCCCTTTGATTTGATTATGTGGGGGGGAAATAACCCTCCTTTTGCTGCCTGAGCAATAAAGCCCCTTATCCACATGGAATAAGCTCCAGACCATGTTTTCTGTTATGCTTGAATATATGGGACACGCATTGGAATCCTATGCTTGCCACACTGCTGCAGTATAGTTGTTTTGCAGAGCTCTGTAGCAAGCAGGCTAGTCGAAGCTGTGACTAGCCAGCTCTTTCCTTGGATACATAGTTCAGTTGCTGGCCTTCGTTTTTGTACTGTTTTGTTTTTTTCCCCCAACCAAGAATTTGAAGCGTTCATTGATTGCATATTTTTCCTGATCTGTGTGAGGTTTCACGCTCTGTGCCTGGATGCTGCCTGCAGTACAGCAAGAGCCCTTAATACGGTAAGTCAAAGATGACTCAATTCTTACTCTCTTGCCTTCCGTGTATACTTTCATTCCATACCATGCTGTGCTGCAAGTACGTGTGATGTAGAAAAGAATACTGTCTTAATTAGCCCTTCAGCTCGTTAATTTTCTACAGAGGATCTCTCTTTCTCTCTCCCCTCCCCCAGTACTTTGCACCATGTCGTCCCCCCCTTCTTCAGTGCAATGAGCTATACAGTACTGTCTTCAAGTAAAATGCTCTCTGGCTTTCTTATTTTTCATTGAAACCTTGCTGCATTGCATGGTATGCTTATAACTGCAGGAGCAGATTGGAATAAGGTACATTTCCCCCCCCCCAAAAGTATTGAACTTAACAGGTGAAGCTGCTGCAAAGGAAAGAGACAAGTTCCGTCTACAGGCTTTGCAATATATCATTTGCAAAACAAGATTCATCTGAGGATGTATATTTCTGTTATAGGAAGTTCGTGTCATACAAATTGCCGCTTTCAGTGTTCTTTGAGTAAACCCAGGGACCTACAGCTGCATTAGCTTTCATTTGAAGTGAAGCCAGGAATATAAAAAGCTCTATTTTTTTTTTTTTTAAAAGGCAGCTCGTCTGTGTAATGCAGGGTGCAGGATTTGATTCAGTAGTACCTTTCATCAATGGCATTAAATGTGATAAATTGGAGAGGGGAGAACGTAGGCTATGAATTGCTATTGTTGTGCTGACATTATGCTGAAAACGTTGCTTAATAAACAGCAGGATGCTTTTTTTAAAGATTCTTGAAATGACATTCTCGTAATGATTGCATGGCTAGAAAAATTATGAATAATACAAAGAGGATTTCATTCTGTATGAGGACTGTTTAGGTACAACCAAGGGTGGGAAGGGGGGGGGTCTGTTGGTTACTAGATCTTCTTTACTGAGATTCACCTAGGATGGTCTTTACTGGAATGAGCAACTTTGTAACAACTCGCTATTATTGCCTGGCAGGCTTGAAATGCATGCATTTGGGTATAGCTTTAATGCCTGCCCATTCTATGCTATGCCATTTTCAAAAGTAAGCAGTTTGAGGCAATGCCACACAATAATATATGAAATCCAGAGATATTTGTCAACTATCAAACCATACAGAACCATAGTGAACTACTTACAATATGAGTACGACAACCAATTATCTTTTTGACCTACCTTTTAAAGCATATTCTCTGAAGCATATTCACTGAATGACTGTCACGTGAACTTTTTGGTTGCTGTTGTTAGCATGCCTTTCAGGGTATAATTGATGGTGCATTTTAAGGAAGGTTTGGGATCTGCATGATCAACGTGCTTACCTTGTGACTATGCATTAACCAGAGCAACATTATTTGTTCACAAGTAGTTTACTGGGTCCACAGCCAGAACACTTTGTGGCCATCATATGCAGTCTGTATGTTCCTTGTTTAGCAACAAGTGATCAGATAATATCTTGGAATATCTTAGAATGCAGAACAATCCCTCCAAAATGGTTAACCTGCGAATAGCTGATTATGAGTAGTTTGCAGAATATCTACATTCTCAAAGTTCATTGCTGTGAGTGCCACGTTTTGCATGTGACTTGTACTGTTTCTTGAAATGCTGGAAGGCAGTTACTTCCCCTCGTCAGGATTTTCAGCGGACATGCATGCTATAAGGCATCAAGTCTCACTTTTCAAGCAGAACTGATTTGGAGCATTTATTTTTAAAAAAGAATGTGTGTGGTGTGTTATTTGGGCAAGTTATTTTTAAGAAAGGAGAAACAAAAGTTTGTTTTGGTATGCTGAAGTAGCTCTCCAGAGGAAATTCATAGACATGATGGGTAGGATTTCATGCAGGCATTGGAATGCCTAAATGCTATGTTGGAATTGTGACATGCAGCTATTTATGCACTCTGACTATAGAATTTTCACTATAATCTGATTTGCATCAGTTAGCTTTCAGGGAACATTTTCAGTCTCCCCCCCCCCACAACTGGCAACAATGCCTAAATGATCATCAGAGATTGTAAAGGCCTGCTGATGATTTAACTTGGTGGGGAAAGCACACAGTTAATATAACAGATGTTGGGAAACAGGGGTGTATGGTAACACTACACATTTTTCACTTTTCAAACTGTTATAAATCCTGTAAAAGGCTGATTATTCTGCCAATATAGGCTAACCAACAGTGCAATTTTATGCATGTCAACTTGGAATTAAGACCCGCTGAGTCAAATAGAGCTGACTCCCTAATAATTGTGCTTAGGATCACAGCTTTAATTATGTAACAGTAAAAATAAATATACATGTATTTACTGAAACGTAGTTCCATTCTAATGCCTAGAGCTAGTGATCCTTGAATATTTAATATTGTCAAAGCAATATTCAGCTGGTAGAAATGTTTGTGTAAAAGCTGTCTTGTTTATCTTTTTTTCACACTGGGATGTGTTTTTATTACATATGCAGTATAATGTTTTATTCCAGTTAAATTAAGCTGGAGTTGCATTGATACCAGTTTTGGTCAGAACATCCTAGTCTTATTATATGCATGAAGAAGTCATATGAGCCCATAAAAAATTGGGTGAGGTTCTGTAGATGAATCAAAACCATGGGCAGGAAAAGCCTGATCCCATGAGGAATAAAGTATGCTTAAGCTGAATGATTTCACTGGACTAAAATGGGCCTAGCTTTGCAAAGGATAGAGTGGCTGTTATTTTCTTTCATGATAAGTTCAAAGTTATGAGTAAGGTGGAGGTTGAACTTGTATTCAATCTCATAATGGCAGCAACAATCAGAGGCGTTTCTACAGGGATGGCAAAGCTCTAAGTTTTGCAAGGAGCCTTACCCTGTCGTGTAAATCCCTCCTCTCCCTTGCTGCTGTAGCCAGTAAGCAACACCAAGATTGGCTAAAACGGTGCAGGAGAGGAGTGATTTCCACTGCAAGGTAAGGCTTCTTGCAAAACTTAGAGCTTTGCCATCCCTGTAGAAACGCCACTGGCAACAATGCTTGTCATGGAAATTGAATATGACCTTTGATAAATAGTGGCACAAATTGTGTGTGTGTGTGTGTGTGTGTGTGTGTGTGTGTGTGTGTGTGATATAGAGAGGAAAAAATATATTCAAATATTGCAGGTTATGCAGAAGTTCAAACAATACTGGAAAAAATTATTTATTTATTTGAAGAATTTATACCCCGCCTTTCCCATGCTGAAGCAAATACCCAAGGCGGCGTACAGAGAACAACAAAATACAATGTATGGATTTAGCTGAAGAAATAGTATTAAAGGGAAAGCTGATATGCTTTGAAAATATTATGTAACGTTAGTAATACTTAATGGTTAGTTTTTGAAGTAGGCAATTTTTATATCTTCCTCAGTTATCAAAAATTACAGGTACAGATGTTCAAGCTTTCACTGAATTCTCTGGTATACATCTTGTGAAAGAGAATAAAAAAACTGGCAAGCAATATTCATGTACAGTACAAACAGTTGAAACGCACATTTTATCATGCTTGAGAGGATTTGTTCAGGTGGTCAACAGAACCAGAGCCATAGGAAGAGAGATCTCTTCACGAGGGGCATGCAGTGACACAAAGGTGTGGCCCAATCCTATTCATGTTCACATTGAAGTAAATGCCCCTGAGTTCACTGGAATTTACACCAGATTAAAAGTGCATCACATTGCAGCCTTACACAAATTGTTTTTACATCTGCACTGTGCAATCTGACACATGTCAGGAGAAGTATAAAGGTTTCCCCACGACCGAATGGTCTAGTCCTGACCGACTGTAGGGGGTGGTGCTCATCTCCGTTTCAAAGCCTGCAGAGCCGGCGTTTTGTCCAAGGACAAGCTTCCATGGTCATGTGGCCGGCATGACTCTACGCCATAGCGCACAGAACACTGTCACTTCCCACCGAAGTGGTCCCTATTTATCTGCTTGCATTTAGGTGCTTTCAAACTGCTAGGTTGGCAGGAGCTCGGACAAGCAATGGGAGCTCACTCCGTCGTGCAGTCTTGAACTCCCAACCTTCCGGTTGGAAAGCCCAGCAGCAGCGGTTTAACCTGCTGCGCCACCACGTCCCATACAATTTCTTTAATAATATTTAGCATTTGCGTAGTGCTTTCTGAGTGTGCAAAGTGTTTCACTTGTATTATGTGGATGCTGTACTTATAACAACCCTGTAAAGCAAGAATTATCATCTCCACATTGCAGCTGAAGCTGAGAGGGAGTAGCATGCCTAAGGCCACCCAGTGAGAATTCATGACGCACAATTTGAACCACATGCCCCAATTTGCAGCTCAGTTTCATAGCTGCTATGCAACTCCTGCTCTTTACAAAATCTCAGTGCAAAATTGTGTGGTGCTCAGTGGGTGCTGCAAATTGAAATTCTCTGTGATCCTGTCCTCGAATAGGGACCACATCAGGGATTAGCTTTTGGGGGCAACTGCTGAGAATCCACCATGGATCTTTTGGGTCCCTAGTCTTCATATGGGGGTGCCATAGCAACTCACTTGGGCAAGAGAGGTCAGATGGGGGGAAACAGTTTCCCAAAGGCTCCCTGAAGCCAATCCTAATAATTTTCATAAATCTCACTGAGTTCAATGCATCTTACTTCCAAGTTGGTGGACATAGGTTTTCAGCCTTATTACTATAGCAATTTCAGTTAAATATACAGCAAACTGTTTGCTTAGCACACTTATTAGGATTCTTAGAGACGTCGTAATGTAGTTTGAATAAAATGTCTGTCACAGGACCCCTGTAGAACATTGCGAGAATGACCGGAAAAATATTGAACCAACACAATGTTGGTTTTGATGGGTAATTCATGGCACAATCCTATGCGTGTTTACTTGGAAGTAAGTCCCATTTTGTTCAATGGAACGTTGCAGCATTCTTCCAGGTAAGTATGTTTAGGATGGTGGCCTAGTCTTCCCACCATGTTTGTGGAACATTGGTGTTAGCTTGTGCTAGCTACACTGTAAAACGTTTCAAGAAAACGGCTATCTTGTTAAAAAAGAAGCGGACTGATAGCCGAGGACACGCAGCTTGCGGATGACAGCCCGCCCAGCCCCCAGCAAGTGGCAGCCAATCAGCTGCCCCCATTTTCCTGCCTCTGCCTGTCACTGCAGAGTGTCCGGTAAAGGGGGGCGGTGAAGCTCAAAGGGAGCTTCACCTTCAATCTTGTTTTTAAAAAGAGTATGCGCTCACTTTTTTGTAACAGACTCACAGGCAAGTCCTTGGCCACTTTTTTCCTACATGGAATGAAACCTCCATGTAATGAGCCACATGCCTGCTGCTAAAGATCAGGGATTATATCTGAGGAAAGTTAGTTATGACTATGAGCCCAACCCTATCCAATTTTCCAGTGCTTGTGTAATTGTGCCAGTGTATGTGCTAAATTCTGTGGTGGGGGCGCAGTCACAGAGGCCTCCTCAAGTTATGGAAACATTTGTTTCCTTCTCTCAGGGCTGCATTGTGGCTGCACCGATGCTGGAAAATTGGATAGGATTGAGCCAGTGATGTCATGCAGGGGGGTACGCGGGGGTACGCGAGTACCGGTTTCTAGGATTATGGCTGGCCCCGCCCATTCGCCCGCCCACTCGTCGACTCCGCCCCTGCAACATTTGAATTTCCTGCACGTTTGAGTTGCCTGCATGTTCCTGAGAACAGGCAGGCAGGCAGGCAGCGAGCGGAGCTTTGCCTTGCCTTGCCACTGAAAAATGAGCTGCTCTGGGGTTTTGGAACAGTTGGGTCTCTTTAACATGATGCCAGGCCTCCTTAACGTGTTCTGGGGGTGCTGTGGAATACTGTTGCAACTGTTGGGTCAGTTTAAAATTGTCTGAGGCCTCAAAAAGGGCTTTTTTCATGTCACTTCCTGCCACGACATCACTTCCGGCTTATGATGTCACTTCCGGTGGGCGGGTCCTGACACATGCCAATCAAAAGTGAGTACCTGTTCTTAAATCATTTAGATGACACCACTGGATTGGGCATAAGTCCCATTGATATTAAGTAGTCAGGACTAATTTAGATCCTGTTAAGTTTAATGGGGTAGTTATGACTAACTTTCCTTGGGTACAATCTCATGTGTTTATGGACTGATAATTTCCCAGGGCCCCATTCTTCTGAACACATAATGCACTGTGAACCTTCATGGACCAGACGTCATGTCCACTTGTAGTTCTTGAGCATTTTATGAACTATAATCTTTCAGCAATCTCCCTCTTCCCAAGAAAGAATAGTTTTCTAGGTGGTCTGTTAGTATTTCCTCCTTTTTCTAGTGCCTTAGAATAGCCCACAATAATTCCCAAATGAACATTCTATAATGTTAATAGGCAGCATGATGGATGTTTCTGCGAAGTAAAACCAAGAGCTAGATCATATTCTTCCTCTGTGACAATGCAGGCATCAAATTCAATAGATCTTTGGTGGCATTGATAAAGAGAAATGCAGATTTTTAGGATCATTACAGCGGGGCACTTTTTATATTTCTTTCTGAGACTCATTAGGTTTAGGTTTCTGGAATATTGTGGGATAACTCTTCAGAGAAAGGGTTGTCCTCTTGTACTATCCCTTTGCTGAATCTATGCGTTTGGCAGCATCAACCAGATCAGATGCTAATGCTACATGAAACAGCATTCCATTCTATTGGGTGTCCTCTGCGGATACTGCTATATAACTGCAGGGCAGTTGAGTCAAAATCTGTGTTTCTCATCTTGCTAGGAGGGAAATAGACACAGCAGTGCCAGTAAATGACTTTTCAGGGGGCCTGTTCTAATGTCTTTAGAGAGAGTCAGGCCATAGCCCAGTGATAGTTTACAGAACTTGCATTTATAAGGGCCCAAGTTCAAAACCTAGTGTTTATACATAAAAGACCTCTGATATCTCAAGGCTGGGACAGACTTGTTCTCAGGGTCTTTGAAAACTTCTATCACTCAGAAGTGTACCATATTAGGTTAAACAGACTTATTCTACTTCATAGATTCAGGGCACAATCCTAACCAACTTTCCAGCATTGACATAGCGGTGCCAAAGGGGCATGTGCTGCATCCTGCAGTTGGGGTGGGGGGTGGGGGCATCAAGGAGGCCTCCTCAAGGTATGGGAATGTTTGTTCCCTTACCCCAGGGCTGCATTGCCCTTACCACAGTGCTGGAATATTGGTTAGGATTGCACCCTCAGAGCAGTATATATGTTGGGAAAGTCTAATTTCTCTTGCCCATTTATATTTTAAAAACTAAATCACGTGATCAGACTTTTTGGAGAACTAGCCAACTTTGGCAAGAGATTATTTGCAGAAGCAAATATGAGCACATATGGTACAAAAACCATAAACCTAGTCATGTCTGGTTGCTTACAAAGAACAGATTTTATACAGTGACATTTTTTAAGATCACTTTGGGTATGCTTTCTTAAAAGTGCTTTTTTGGGGGAATTTCTGTGTTAAAGAATTTTCTCCATCTTTTTTACATTTAGGTTGTTTTTGACAGCTATTCTTATTACAGTCAATTTTAAATTTTCCTCTTGAATTTTCCCTCCATTTATGCAGAACATTCATAAGGCAACTAAAGTAAACATCTTAAGATGAAAATGATTTCAACACTTCTAACATAGGACGGGAGGTTGATTTCTGTTCTAATTTGTGAGATTAATTTGAGAATAGCTCTCTTCAACAATTGCAATACAAATATTGTATAAGTGTATCTCTTGCAAAAACATTATCCACCCAGCCATGCTTATTGCTTTCAACAGAGAACCAATAATTATTTTAGAGCACAATCCTAACCTGGAGTTAGGCAATCACAGTTAAACCAGCGAAGTTTGGCCCGCACAAGGGACACAATAAATTATGTTTGGACCATTCTCAGAATTAGAGAGGGGAGCACACAGATGTTCACTATCCTTCTTGAATCTGGTCCAAATGCTTTACAGTGGCCCTTGTGCCAGCTACTAGCATAGCTAATGAAAGTGTAGCCCAATGCAGAAGGCAAAATGATGCCCTGGAAGTGATGTCACAACAGGAAGTGACATCACAGTTGTAGTTTCATTTTTTTTCCGCCATAACGTTTGCTAGAATGAAGATATTGCACTCTGGTTTTTTTCCATTGCATTCTGCATTAAATTCCCCATTGAATCGTATATAGCATGATGGTATTATTCATACATACCAAGGTTTTCACAAATTTGGCCACTAGTGTCAAGCTCAGCTTGTTGCCCCTGTAAAGCTTGTTGCCCAGCGCAATTGCACCTTCCTACACTTCTTTAGCTACACCCCTGGTGCCAGCCAAACTTTGCTGGCCTAATTGTGCTGGCCTAACTCCAAGATAGGATTGCGCCCTTCGTCTTCTATACTGATATTGTCCTACTTCACATTGAACAAAACACATTGGACAAAATGTAGGCTAGGATCCAAAGAGTTGTTCTAGATATGCTCAAGTCGCTGGGTATCTGCACTGAAAAGTTTAGATTTTTTTCCTTGAGCAGCAGATTATCCAAAAACAATTCGAAATACAGCATGGAGAGGGACGGCTGTTTGAGAAGCACATCCTCCAAACCCTCATGGGCATGTAGAACCCCTTCCATCTATGGGTGTTCTTGGGTATTAACTGGGGTTAGGGACCTCTGTTTGCCCTTTGTTGATTGCCCTCTGTTGATTGAATATTAAGCACAATTTTCAAAATTTTGATGCTTAGGTTTAATCTGCTCTGTATGTACAGATATGGGATGAATGGTCACAAGAACAGGTTTATCTGTTTTACAAGGAAGTGATGTGTTGTGGGCAGCCCATTATCAACCCTTTTCCTTAATCATTGCAGAAACAGGCTTCATATATTTCATATATGTCCTGTGTGCATAGCAGATTGTGCCAATTGATAGTACAAATGATGGGAAGATATCAGGATTTTGTATTTTTCTGGATTTAGGAATAATTGCATTAATATATTGAGAAATATTTCTTCTTGCTCTTCTCTCTGTTATCCATTTCTCCTGGCCTCTTTGACATTTTCAACAATGTCTGTATAGGCACACACTGCAGAGTATAGAACTTAATAGCCTGTACATGGGAATGAGCACAAGATTTTCTTTCTATAGAAAGTGTTCTAAAAAGTCTAGGACAAATCTGGATTTCAAATGTCCAGATAAGGGGTCATCTACCTGTATATCCAGGGTGTCGCTTAGTGCAGCTGTAATGTGAAGCTGTTGTTTGTAGCCGTGTAGATATATTCTCCAGGAATGCCCTGGCAGCAACTTCCTGCATTCTTCTTTGGGCACAGTAACATTTAACCATGACAATGAGAATTGTCTTTGGATACGACTCCACCATATAAATGGGGTACAGTCTGAGGGATATTTCAAATGTGAGCTGTGGGATTCTGAAATGCTGAAGCTATATTTGTGGTCTGGCAATTTGGAGCTTCTGGACATGCTTTTTCTAGCATAGTGCCTTAGTCCTATTCCCTGCTGTAATTAAGGGCGCAATCCTAACCTGGAGTTAGGCCAGCACAGTTAAGCCAGCAAAGTTGGGCTGGCACAAGGGCCACTGTAGAGTGTGTTTGGACCACTCTCTGAAGTCAGGGAGGAAGGCACACATCTGATAAGTCCAAACATACTTTATGGTGGTCCTTCTGCTAGCCAAACTTTGCTAGCCTAATTGTGCCGGCCTAATTCCAAGTTAGGATTGTGCTCTAAGCCAAGTATGTGTAACTGAAATAATCACAGATGCTTCCCCTGTTTACCCTGCCTCTTCACTGTTCTCTTCTTTTGTGTTAATATCTAAATGGTAAGACCCTTGGGGCAGGGGGCTATCTGTTTTACGCTCTGTAAAATGCCAGGCACATTGACGGTGCCATATAAATAAATAAAAATAGTGTGTACTGAAAAATTCAAAGGGCACTTGGATATATTCCTATTTATTAGTCTAACAGGCTAATTATTTAAGATGGCAGTATTCTGATTGCAACCATTTTACCCTGGTGAGGAATGAAGAGAACACAGCAGAATTTGATCTAATGTTTTAAAATTTCAGAGTAAGCTTGATACTGTGTGCTTGGAATATCAGTCTTGCTATGGTCTTGCTTTTCAGTCTGCTTTTTTCCCCTAATTTCTTTGCCATATTTTTTAAGAATTGTACATACCTGGGAGAATGTAAGATCATTTATCTAAAGTTCGGCACAGTTTTCTGGGAGCAATATTATTTGGCATCCTAAAGAAATTAGGCCTTCTTACATAGTATAATATTTCTCCAGACATTCATTTTTCATTGTTACTTCTGCTGTTGCAGGTGTGGTTGGGAAAGCAGCTTAGCAAAGACCATGAGGACCAAGTTGGAGAGATGACTACTACAGAACTGGTTTCTAGCAGACATTATGCAAAGATAGGAAACAAAAGTCGTTTAACCGAGCACGTGGTGGGAACTGGTGACGTCGAAAGTTATTGAAGGAGCAAGGGAAGGGCTATGAAGATCAAATCTCAATTAGGGTGCATTCCTATGCAGTGCTGGAATGGTGAGGCCTACTCGGCAGCGCCATATCCAACGCTGCATAGGAGAGGCTGGAGCCCCTCCCCCCATGGCAAGGGAGCATTCACTCCCTTACCGTAGGGGAGGCTCCAGCCTCCCCTATGTGCTCCTTGAATCTGCGCCCACTAAAGGCTTAGGATGTGGCTGTATGGCTGCCTTCCAAGCCTGCCCAAGTCCCAGCCCCGCCTCCCTCCCACCAATCCCCGCGCTGCTTTCATGCAGAGCCTCCCTCGCGCCAACCGAGGTCAGCACAAGGGAGGCTCTCTATCGGCGCTCTGAAGCCGACGCTATGAGTAGCGTCAGCTTCAGAGCTGCAGCGCCAACGTGGGGGTGCTGCTCGGCGCTTGTATGCTGGCGCTCTGTCCCTTGCGTCAACGTTATCACGCAGCATCGATGCAAAGGGCGGGCTTGGATTGCGCTGTTAGTAGCAGCATCTCTGACCATGGATATCTAAGGACATCTAAGCAGCATGACAGAAGCTCTAGCTTTTAACAAAGATCTACAGGTCTCACTAAAGCAACTTTCCAGGATTGGGCCAGCACATGCCGGGGTTTATGACATCAGAACAGAATTCAGTGGTTTCCAGTGGCACATGCAGCACCGTGCCAGGGCCCATTTGCAGCTGGCAGCAATGTAGAAGGGCCACCACTGGACCAGCATAGGTAGATATGACAGTGGTGGAGGAGGCAGAACAAGGTGGGGAAGTGGGCGGACCAGAGTGGTACTGGCAACA
Source organism: Lerista edwardsae (assembly GCA_029204185.1). NCBI lineage: Eukaryota > Metazoa > Chordata > Lepidosauria > Squamata > Scincidae > Lerista > Lerista edwardsae. The sequence continues at coordinate 19,753,403 of JAJKFI010000012.1, read as the reverse complement.
CTTACTTATGCTGGTATCATAAATCCATCTTGCTGCTTATCAGCAGGTTTAGATCCAAGAATTCCCTTAGTGGCGGTGGAGGCTTTTTCTGGGGTAAACGTAAGTTTACTTACCCCGAGGACACCTTCCAACTGCCCTCCTCCCATGGATGCAGTGTGTCCTCTGTTAGCACCACTGTATTGGTGGGGAGATTTCAGTAGGATTAGGCAGTTATAGGCTACATGCACACATTGCCGGTCACATGTTATAATAATAATAATAATAATAATAATAATAATAATAATAATAATAATAATAATAATAATAATA